>PVJA010019996.1:0-27860 GCA_004027025.1 Myocastor coypus | reverse complement strand
GACTTCATTTCACTCGGTCCCTTATGTATCCGTCGCCTACCTGAGGCCATTGGTGAGAGCCCTGGTTGCCCCCGCTAGTCCTTCGGCCCACTGGGACATGTTTGTCATTAGCAACTGGCTGCTGAGTTTGTGGAGTCCATCAGTCAAGATCCCCTAGCAGGCTGCAGCCCTGCTCTCTTGAGGGCAGGTAATGCGTACCTGAATCAACCAACAGCAGCTGGAGCAGCCAGAAATTCTCATCAGGGGTGAAAGTGCCCCCGTGAGTGAGCTGTCAGGCCGCGCCTCTATTTGCCTGCCCACCTCAGAGACCCATCCATCCACCCCATGTGCAAGACAAGAAGAGATACGTGAAGCTACAGGCAACACACAGCTCTCTTCCGCTTCTTCTCAGACCCTGGTTGCTCATGGTGTCTCCGTGGAGTGCACTCAGTGTCCTTTGTCAGACTGCTATCCAACAGGCTCTGTACAACAGCTATCCTGGTGTCTGGTTGTCTCTAGTTAAACCAGGACTTCCATGGAGGGCAGCCATTTTGTCTATCATTTTCTCCTTTGGTTGCATTTGGTTTGTTACTACCATTAGCACGAAATGGAGGCTAACAATACCTTGGTGCCAGGTATTGTTCCAAGGGCTTTCCAGAAACTCATCAAATCCTCACAGTAACCATATAACAGGCATGCTTATATTAACACCAGCACCACCACCACCACTACCCTACCCTGTGTGTGCGTGCGAGTGTGGGTAGGTGGGGGGGTGGGGTTGCTAGGAACTCAACCAGGAATTTCACGCTGAGCTATATCCTAGATCTTTTAATTTTTATTTTTTTTTTTTTTTTTTTTTTTTTTTTTTTTGAGACAAGGTCTTGCTGAGTTTCTAAACTGCCCACACTGGGCTCACACTTGTGAGGCTCCTGCCTCAGCTTCCCAGGATGCCCGGATTCAGATCACAAGTCCAGCATCTGCGCTTTTTACCTTTCTGCTATGTTTTTTTTTTATTTTATTTTTTTAACTTATTTTTTATTTTATTTTTTCTTGTTTCAGAACTTTTGCTTGTTTGTTTATTTATTGTTTTATGGGCGGCCCAGCCTGCCCTGAGGGCAGGGCTGGCGCAGCATGTGGTGCTGGGGATCGAACCGCGGTCCCTGCAGCCACCTAAGCTTTCCTAAGCAGGCGCTTTAGACCACTGTGCCATCCTGCTGGGCCCCTCTCTGCTATGTTTAGATGTTTATTGTATTTATCAACTTTTTCAACAATGAATAAAGGATATTATGTCACAATTGCAACAACCTAACTGGGAAGATCTGACTGTTCCTAGCTACCAATGAGGGAACTGAGACGACCAGGTTGAGAAACACCCGACGTCACACAACTGCTGAATGGGGTCTGGACTCAGCCCTCCTCACATGGTGGCCTACCAAAGCAACTATGACACTCGGAGCCATTCGGCCAGTCAGTGCCTCTGCTTCCTCGCCTTCGTGATAATGCCATGTACATCTGCAAATAAAGACGCGTGTTGGTGACAGAGCGGATCTTTATGAGTCAAGATATATAGCTGGGGCTTCCGCTGCAGGAGGAGCTGTCTCTGATTGTAGGTGGCCAGTGGGACATGCGAGACGGTCCAGCAGAGAGGACATGACAATGTGGCGACCGCATCCACCGAATCTGCACACTGTATTGGTCCCAGGAGCCCTGACACCAGGGGAGGTGGAGCTAAGCTGTGCTCACACCTGGGCCTCACGGGGACCCCAGCCCGGCTCCATGGGCCCAGGTGTTCCCCAGCCGTGGGAAACTTGTACCATTTTCCAGTGCTCACCCCGAGCGCTTGCTCCTAAATGACTGTTCTTCCATCTGATTATTTTTCTTCCATATACACCTGTCACCCAACTTTTCATTTTTTAAAAAGTTTTAAAAATTTATTACTCTTGAAGCAAGAACCTGAGAATAAGCGGCGATTAACGAAATCATTTGACTGACCTTCAGGAGCCCCGACGGCAGGTGATTGATGAGACAGCTACAGGTTTAAGCAGAAGGTCAACTTCAATAATACGGCTGTTACTTCCACTGGGCCTTACGAACCCACTCAGTCACTGGCCTTCACTTCTCCTTTGTGATAATTTTCAGGTAGAGACACAGGACTGGCCACATGGCCCCCTCTTGTGATACTCAGTACGTAGTCACAAAGACATGATAGGGTGCTTGATCCAAAGCAATTGGGATCTAACATCAAATGTGACCATTTTCAACCAGAGCTCCCCAGCTAGTTATGCTACCATCATATCCATGTTCATGTACCACCAGGGTCTAATAAGAGATGGCCCTTGGGGGGATCCTCACTGGAACTCTGACTGGCCTCGTGACCCAGTGCTACTCCCTCTCTCTCACACAGAAGATAGGTTCATACCAGCCACCTTCAAGCTCTTCTTTTAACCAGCTCGATTTGAATTTGAAAGAAGGAGTAAAAGGAGAAGTTTCCATTAAAATTGCTTTTCTGGTCATTGACAAGGTCCAGTAGAAGATAACTCTTTAAGCGGATCACACTTAAGAACATGCTTTAAATTTTCTCCAGAAACTCAGCACATAGAAAAATAGGAGCAGCAACAATGATCACACGGCCACTGCATCATTAACGTGCACCTCCTTAGGGTATCCTCCTCAAAGGAGTCCTGCGAGGCCAGGGTGGTGGAGGGGTTAGGAGTGGGGCCTGGGGATGCATCCTACCTCGTTTAGAATCCTGCTTCCCCCAGGGACTAGCTGTGTGATATCGGCTGAGCCACACAGCCTTGCCCTGCCTCCGTTTCATAGACACACGAGGGGAGTGGCGCCCAGCTCTCCCGATTGCTGCAGGGATCCATGGAGATAACGCACATGGTTCCTCATGCACAGATGAGAAAATCCAGGCATCTAAAGATCGAAGTCAGGACTGCTAACTGGAAGCATGAGGACTGGAACTAGGCAGTGGAACACCAGAGCCCAGGAGCTTAACCACTCCATTCCTACTTATGATTTATGCCTTATATTCAACTGCATCATCTATCCAGTTCCCTTTCAAAGTGCAAGTATGCTTGACCCAATCAGGAGACTAAATGCCTGTGCTTCCTGGTGCCTGTGGGCCTCAGGCGCTGCTTCCACGTGGCGAGAGGCCCAAGCTCTGGATGTGCTCGGGAGGAGGAAGGAAGGAGAGAGTGAGGAAAGGCTGTTCAAAACCAACATTAGAGAAGAGCAAACAAAGGCCCGAGTTCAAAACTCTCTCTGGTTTGCTCACTCTGCGAAGCCTTTCCACATGCTGAGTCGCAGACATGGCAAATTCCTTGCCCATGATTCCACAGCAAGTTAGGGGCAGAGCCGAGATTTGGACATGCTTAGCTCTGCATCCCCCCGTTTCCCCCTGCACCTGTTTCCTCTCCACCCAAAGACTCCGACTTCTATCTCCAAGCCAGGACATGCACCTGACCATTTTCTTGCAAGTCACTAGGTTTATAAACTTTCAGAGTCTCCATTGTCCTACCACTTCCAAAGAAATCATGAGGAAAAAATACAAGATTTCATCTCTCTCCATCATTGCTCTTCCAGATGATTGTGGTCACAACCAGGAGTGGTGAGGGATCCCCAGAAGTTTAAGGAAAAGCCAAGCTATGACAATGTAGTCCATCGCTCCTCAGCTGCTCAGCCTAAACTTCCAGACGGAACAGCGCTGTCTATTACAGCAGCAGTGCTCCCCTGGGATGCACCCGACAGCCAGGAGCCAAACACCTGAGTCAATCCCTGTTTGCTCTACCTCCCTTACCAGCTCCCTGCCTGTGCACCTAGCTCAGTGAGGAAATGTCTGCTATAAAAAAGAAGTGGTGAATGATACGTACAACTACCCAGGCAGTCGGAGCTAATGACCTACATAGCACCTTAGAGGTAAGACACAGCCAAAACCAGAGACACCGTGCAAAGACCGAGGAAAGGCATGGAATCCTCTCCTCTTTGGCCTTGCCTTTCCTGCTTGCTGATGGAGATTTCCTCTCATGATAGAGACAGGAAATGTTTCATATTTACTCCCTAAGTCTGTCCTACAACTAAGACGTCAGCCGATGTCTTAACCATGACCACAGAGATCTGTAAGGAAGTCTCACAGGCAGCTCCCAAGAAAAGATGTCAATGCTAATAAAAAAAAAAATGGAATCCCCCAGAAATGGTCTCTCCTGCCTGTGGATCTGAGCGCCCAATGCCTGTTAGCCTCCATCTGAGGAAACACTGAAGGACGAGGCGACACACAGAAGGCAGGAGAGGGGAGCAAGCTACGGAGGCTCAGCCCTGCAGCCTCCTCACTTCCAGAGTCCTTCAGGCCTCCTCTACTACTGCTTAACAAAGCAGCCCTGTGTTTAGGAGCCCCAAATAACAAACACCATCCCACACCTTTACTGGGTCCGGAAGCTAAGAGTAGCTGAGGTAAAGGACAGCTCACAGTCTACCAAGGGCCAAAACCAAGCCAGCTGCCATGACAGCGAGGCTCACTCTTGACACTTGGTGCCGAGTCTCAGAAGAGCCACTCCCAGGGCCTGTCACGTAGGCCACCCTCAGGCTGCCTCCCCACCTGGCGCTGGCCTTCCCCACAGGAGGCCACCAGGGAAGGGAGGAATCGAGCTCTGCATGGAAGGCCCAGTCCTCACGGCCCAGTCTCAGAGGTGGCGCCTATGACCACAGCACAGGTATGGAGCGGCTCCCTGACCGCTACCCACTCGATGTCCCAACTTCCAGCCAAGGCAGTAAAAGTCACCGTTTCCAAATTACCTCTAGCCAAGAGCTACTGGCTCATAGTGAGCCACCAAATGCAACTCGCATTCAGAGTCCCAGAGGCCAAGCAGCAAGGGCCATGGGAGCCATGGCGGGGGCTGCGCGCTCCCTCTCGCTTTGTAAAGATAATCAACCTCTTTAACGTTTGAGTCACTTACTATTGACCCTTTAGTTATCTGCAGCCAGGAGCACTCTGCACAAGTGACTAAGCATTTATTTTACCTACTAATAAAGCTGTTGCTTTTCTGTCTTTTAGTGTGGCTGTCTTCTAGTGTTAAGTATAAACGAAAATCAAGCAGAGCACCACACTTAACGAAGTGACTCAGCAACTGTGCTCTGAGTACCGGTGCAGAACTGCTACCAAACTAACACTGGCACAGAGCCAGTGTCTCCCATTTCAGGTGGTAAAATGCGCAGTGCACGCACGGGCGCACACACACATACTGGATATAGGCACTAAAGTCAGAATACAAAGGACAGCAATAAAACTGCTATCACTTTGAGAAGGAAATGGCCATCTTATACCATCAGGAATACTTGAGGCTTTTAAAGAAGGTCACACACTCAGAGATGTGTCACATGCCTTGCTCTGCCAGGTCACAAAGCTGAAATAGAGAAGAGTATCAAATCATCCTAAAACCTTAAATGCTGACCGTGTAGCAAAGAGGGAGTCAGCCGGTGGCACCTACTCTCCTATTTGTGATTGTTTGCCCACCTACCCTGTCTGGATATCAAAATAAACACTCCTTAGGGACCCGGGAACTTTCCGATTCCCCCAAAGGTCTGCGTCATTCTGCAGGCTGTCACTCTATTCCAGTTCAGCCAAGATGCACTGAGCCAGAGGATCCCATCTGAGTTACTAAAACCTATATTTCATTCAGCTCATCTGGCAGCCCCCGACTGCACTAAGGGTCTCTCAGGGCCAAAGAATTCCTTGCTACCTTACTATAACCCTTGCTGGGTCTCTGCACCCCTGGTTTTGGATACAAGGTCCTAGGAAAAGGCCATGTGTTGATTTTTGTTTAAGAACTAAAGGTCGTTAAATTGGCCTAACCCATCTCTTTTGCATAGCTCCCTCAGGAGATTACAAAGCCTGTAACAGGCATCCAAAACCAATTATCAACTAAGGGGCAGTAGTCCCAGGAATAACTATGGAGTTCAAGATGAAAGGCTCAAAATGAAAGCTATTTCCACCACAAATATCTCTTAGAATGATAGAAATAAACCTTGGGGGGTAAATAACATTGTTGTAAAATGTTTTATGATACCGAAATGATTAATGGCATTTCACACTCATAAAGTTGACAGGAAGAGGATGTGAAAGACTAACAAAAGTGCAAATATGAATTTCCTTTTAAAATCACCAGCATTTTTCTACAAGAACAAGACATGCACCAACAGGACAAGAGGGATGGCTATTTAAAACATGCAAAATAAATAAATAATAAGCTTCAGTCGCTATCGAGAAGAGACCCAAGCAAAGGGTAAGTTCCACCTAGATGGATTCTGCAGAGAACCTGCTGCAGATTCCTCTGTCTTTGGGGTCACCGTGCCTTTCCACTAACCAAGACTTGTGCCTGGTAACATAGAAGCTTTCTGCTTGTCAGAAGGCTGAGCCATCTGAGGCAGGAATCTCGCCTGTATGCTGCTTTGCTCCTCTCAGCTAATCCACACCCCCTGTCTCCTTTCTGACCCTTTTCCTGCTCAGAAAAGGGGGGGGGGGACCCCAAGCTCGGCCCCTCTTCCACCCATCTCCTCCAGCTACCAGGGCCATTTATTTTCCCCCTACTTTATCAGTCTCTCCTTCTCCCCTCTGCACGGTCCTCATAGGAAGCTTTCCCCACTTAGAAAGTAAGTTTGTCTGATCGTGCTGATATTAATATATGATTGATGTTCATACGTAGTTGATACATATCAACGACTGTCTTATTTTACTTCCTGCCTTCTCTGATTCCTGAGATGAGCAGTGTCTGCATTTTTCCTCTCGACATTCTCTCCTCGGAGAGGACCCTGGAATTCAGCGCTTCCTTGTGCCCCTGAGGTGTGCTGACCACTGAAACCCCGGCAGGAGTATGTTTCCAGCCGCATCCTGAGACCTCTTAGCGTTGCTTGCTCAGCCTGGTGGCCTAGGCACTTGGGCGTCGGTCTCCAGGGCAAGGTGCTCCTAAGGCATCTCGCACATCCCTGTCTTTCCTTCGCCTTCTCCCTGCATCCTCCTCTCCCTCTCTGCGTTGATGAGTGTCCCGCAAAGCGTGGTTCTAGGTCGTCGCTTTCCTACTTGCTTTAGCTGATCTTAACTTCCATTTCTTCAGCAACAAAATGGAGATCATACTATCTATCTTATCAAACTGTCATAAAATAGAAATAACAGAATCCAAGTAAAGTGTAGAAGTTGCATTTCACCCATGTGGCATACAGTCGTGATTTGCCTGCATTGCCATTTGGCCTGGCGCTAGGACGTCAGCTCCAGGAGGCCAGGGACCATCCACTGTCATGGGGACAATCCACTCGAAAGGACTACATGTTTTGTAGCTTGTAAAATAATGCCTGGCACATAGTAGGCCCTTAGTAACCTCTGATCAAATGAACAAAGTGAAAAATTAATTAATAAGTCAGTGGTGGTGCTTCATAGATAGAGCCCTTACTACTGGTTCCCTGTGAAGTCCCTTGGTGAAGTCCTCTGGATGTGACTCTGGAGCCACTGTCTTCCTAAAATTTAGTTCAGTGTCTTTCCCTACTATTCTATTTTGCAGAGTTCTTTTAGTTATTCATTGGAACCATTTCCATGCTGTCGCCTTACGGTCTCTGGCTTCCCAGTTGTCCTTCTGGCCCTCTTAGTACTGCTGTCTCTAACCTGGGGCAGTCCCCCTGTCTGCTTCTCAAGTCACCAACGGGGCCCCGTGTCACTTCCCAGACTCTACTCTCCCTCACGTAGTCCACCAGGGACCGAGTGACTCCCCTGCCAGTACTTCCCCTTCATTGAAGAAGCTGCTCTGCATTATGTCTTAGAAAAATCCAAAGCCCAGAATCTGATAAAACTGCCTAGTTATAATTTTTTCTGTCAGTACCTCTTTTTTATGTATTTAGTACAGCATCTACAGGGTTTTCACAGTATCTCTTAATGCCATAATAAATGAACTTCTTCCCACCATTTGCTTCATTCTGGTTGTATAGTAGAAAAGAGGTCAGGTGCAGCCATGCTATATAAATGTATGTAAGATAAGAAGGTTTAAAGTACTGCTGAAACTTGAACTTGAGGTAGTACGCCATTGCATATTGGATAATACCCCGTGGCTGCCATTCATGGGGCCAGGCAAAGAGCTGAATTACACACACACACACACACACACACACACACACACACCTTATCCCCAGCTACAAAAACACAGAGGATCAGAAAGCTCAATACCATGCCTCCAGACACACAGCAGCAGAACTGGTTTCCATCCAGTGATCTCAAAGCCTGCAGTCTTGAGCAGCCTGAGCAAGTGCCAGGGTTTTTAAAAGTAGAAGCCAACAGACATGAAGAATAAGTGAGGTGAGTAAGAGAAAGAGAGCAAAAAGAAAACAACAGGTATGAGAGAAGCATCTGGTCCAGAAGCGGTGAAGGGTGGAACAGTGAGGAAATTTGAGAAATGAAAGCATAAGTTCATTTGAGGAGCAAATGGCTAGAGGATCTGGGACAAACAACCAGGCCCCTGTGACTGCAAAAGAATGAAGGGTTGGCATGGTGAGCAGCAGGTGGCAGCAGGAACAGAAAATCATGTTGGTTCCTAAAAATGGAGAAGAAAGCAAAAATGTGGGCCACTAGAGCATGGGGTTGGGGTAGAGATAACTATTCCCCAGGCATCGTGAGGACTCTGGGTGGGTGTTGTCAGGAGGACCCAGCCTCATCTCTTGCCCTTGCACATAAGAAAGCTTCATGAGAACACGGAGAAACCTCCAGGTACCAAGCAGTCCTTCAACAAATACTTCCTTCATTGCATGAGGCAACTATGGGGAGTTGCTTGAATGACCTGATTATGTCAACCTCAGTCTCTTTTGAGAACGGGGAGGCTGGGAAGGGATTAGAGACCAGGATGACTGTCTACTATTCCATGGAAGATATCAACAAAAAATAAGCGATGAGCCCAGATCTGATGCCCCACCTCCCAGACGTCCCTCCTCAGGTAGAGCTCCAGGGTGGTCACCACCATGACCACTGTGGCTCCCCAACAGATTAGACCTCCTCACCCCAACATCACTTCGCAGCCCAGCCTTTCTGCAAGCATGATGCAGGGATCCTAGGTCCCTTCAGGATTTCTGGAATGCTCTCTTATTCCCCTGGGGCCCTTCCCCTGGTTCTGAATCCCATTATTACAAGGGGATACACTTTTAATTGTCTTATGACTATTATGGTCATGCAAACTTAAATCAAACAGGCTTTGAATATAAAAAATTGTATTTTCTCAGTCTCTTTCCTGTTGCATGTTCTTAGACCTAGGCCAAAGCTGAAGTTATTTCTAGTGTACAAATGAAGAGATGGATAAATACATAAATGCAATGAGTCAATTTATACATAGCACATGAAATCAAATTTGGCAGGAAAAAAGCCTATAGGGGTGCTAGCTATTGTTATTATTATCATCATCATCATCATCATCATTATTTTAACAGCCACAGAGCCTTTCCTACTACATAGTTAATGCTCAAAAAATGTGAATTGAGTGATGCTTCCATGCCCATTAATATACAGGCAATGTCCCTAAACTACATATTACAACTTCTCCATGGAAGGCTTAATTTTTATGAGCTTCCATTTCTTTTTTTTTTTTTTTTTTTGTGGGACCAGGGTTCGAACTCACGACCTTGCACTTGCCCAGCAGGCACTTGTGCCTCGGAGCTATCTCCCCAGCCCCAGAGCTTCCATTTCTAAAGTCTCTCTCTGGGAATAAATACTGCATAGCTACTGTTATGAATTCCCCTTATAAATAGGAAGTAATTCAGAAACACAGTTAGGTCACTGTGCAAAGAATGAGTGAGAATGAGCCCAAACCAGCCAAGCTCTCAGGCTACGGCAGCCTACAGGATCCCCCTGCCAGTCCACATCCAAGCAATGAGCTTTTGGTGTCTAAAGAATTGGCCTTTGGAGATTGCTAACCGGAGTCAGAATTCACCTGGGTGTCTCACAAATCAATCACCAAATCACCGTGCAGTTCAATTTTCACGTCTTCCTTTGAGAATAAGAAAGCAGGAAAAGGATTTTTTAAACTCCCCCCTCCCCTACCCACAAAGATGAATGGGCAAGGCAAGAAGGAGCGGAGCGCACTAGCAGACATCCCTCTAAGTCTGTGGTGACACTCATCAGAGCTTTTGAGGGATCAGATCCACCTATGAAGGAGTAGCAACACAACCAGGATCTCTGCCATCCCCAGCCCCACTGGCACCAACAAGCCCCTGGGAAGGCTTCAGAGGAGGCAGCTTCATGGGTGACTGATCATGCCATGGTCCATCATAGGCATCTGTTGCTGCCTTCAACCCAGCTTCCTCTCCAATTAATGCAAAGCTGTTTAATCCGTGCCTTAAGAACTGGGGCTGAGATAGTCTGGAAGAGTATTCTGTAAGGATAAAAGCAGTCTCTCCATTCCCCATAAAAAGATGTTCTGTTGTGTTTGTTTTCATGTTTTGTTTTGTTTTTTTAGTTTACCCCAAAAGGACGAGGATGGTAATAATATCCCTCCCTCCATCACAACTTTGAGAGATGTTTATGGAAGCCAAAACCACTCTTGACGTCTGCAAGTTGCTAAATAGGAGCTGTGTTTCCTGCCAAACACGCCCACTCTTTTGCAGTGCTTATAAATAGTTTACATATAAATAGGGTGAGTTAATGCTGTTCGCGGGATGAAAGGCATTAAAATAGATAAGTACAAAACAAAGGTAAAGCAGGATGCTACTGGAAGTTGTGGGAAAAGCATCAGAGAGATTATTGAACTAGAATCTTCAGTACCAAATAGCAGAGAGAAAAACTGATCTTTATCCTGAAAGGCTTGTTCTTGACTTCATCAGCAAAATTAAGAGTAGTTGTCCTGTGAACCTCAAATAATGTGGCTTGTATAGAAGAAAAAACAGGTTGATGATAGATGATAGATAGATAGATAGATAGATAGATAGATAGATAGATAGATAGACAGACAGACAGACAGACAGACAGACCGACCGTCGGACGGATGGACAGACGGATGGATAGATGGATGGCCAGGAGAATCTGAATGCTAAATAAACAGGAATAACTTTTTAGTGTAAGCACATCTTACTGAGTACCTCGTAAGATGTGCTTACATTAAAAATAATCCATTATGTATTTGAAATTCAAATTAACTTAGCACCTTAGAATTTAACGTGCATCTCCATCCCTGAAGAATTTCATTTGGTCCTGGAAGGGCAAGGAGGTAAGTCAGGGAACTCCAGCACTCACTCCCAGGTAGTCCCTGGGGCAGCAGCAGACCTGCTTGAATTACACATGCATTCAGGACAGATCCTCTATTCCAACATGGTCAGGGGCCAACACACTTGTCAGATTTACCATTTCAGCATCCTGAGCTGTGGGTACCTGTGACAGACCCGTCAAAGTGGCAACCCGTTCGCATTCCAAAATGAAAATGTCAGAGCTGTCAAGCTCACACTGAGGCCCCAATGAGCCTTTTCTCTACACCCAGCCTCCTTTATGCAGTCTCCACCCTCGGCCTCTATAAGGTAAGCTCAGTATATGCTCTCCTCTGTGAACCTGGCATTATTTGTCACTTGGCAACCTGCAGAAAACTTCCTTCGGTGGTACAGGAAGTAAGTGGAGATGTCAGGATATACACGAAGTCCTGAACTACTGCCAGATGTGTGCGCTCCCCCTTCACCATTTCCCATTATTTTTATTCTAACGTAAAGCATGTGGGAGATTATGCTACGTTCTGAGGACTGAATCAGGTGATGGTCGGGGAAGAAGATAAGAGACGAGGGATCTGAGTACAAGACAAATGTGCTGCAGTTCAACAAGTAAAAGATTAAAGAAATGTCAAAGTGACTTGTGTGAAGCTGGCACATTAGAATATTTGGGCATCAACTCCTTGTTATCAATAATGAATGTCATCTGAAAACATCTTACTTTACACCAAGCACAATGCAGGCATCACGATGTTCACAGTAAGAATGGAGAGGTCTCCTCCAGAGTACGCTAGGAGTGCTAAGAGAATCAAGCCCGTGTCCATCCCACCCCTCTCCTTCAAAGCCAACACTCTACATACACCACTCTGGTGTATCAATACATAAGATGCTCTGAAATGTGCTTTTAGAAGGTGTTTCCCTCTTTGTTTAAGTCATCTCAAGACACACTTTACTTTCATATGGGGGTGCAGAACATTCCGTAAAGGCCAGTAAACAATGTATACTCAGCTATGCATCTTAAAGAAAAACGATCAATGCAAAAAATAAATAAATGAAGAACATTCACTGCCATAAGGTCACGGAACATCAGCCTTGGTTGTTTGTGTCCTAAATATCAGAAAAAAGAAAAAAGAAAAATCCTAACACTTAGAACTCATATGAGCATTAAAAGAAGAGCAAGTCAGATCTCTCACACTTGATTTTATGTGCCATTTTCTGAGAACCCCATGTGTACATGGGAAAAAGTAACAACAGCAGCCTAGACTTCTTCCACCCAAATCATCTGCTTCTCCATGCTCAGAGAGCGGGAGACAAAAAGGGTTATTAAGACACGATTGCTTTCTGGGGCTATACCCTAGGTTGATCAGGGATTTTTGCATGTGCAAGAAAGTATCATTGACTATCACAAGCTCAAATATTTTTTTAATGTAGAAAACCACTGTACCAAAAGAAAGATGGGAGAACCGGGCTCCTTAGAGAACAGGGATAGAGGGGTCAACAGTTCTAGACAACAGTCACCACAAGACCTGGGCCAGCTTCCTCTGTGAAGGCAACTCAGCTCCTGTTACAGCTGATACTTCAGTTCCTGGGAGAGAAGCTTGGATTGTCATGGACTTAATCACATAATCAGCTAAAGGAGAAGCAAAATCAGATAGTTTTGCCAAGAGAAAGGAGAGAGAGAACAGAGTGGCAGAGAGAGAGAGAGAGAGAGAGAGAGAGAGAGAGAGAGAGAGAGAGAGAGAGAATAGATGCTGAGGCAGACCGAAACATGAAATAGTTACCAAAGTAGTGTGCAGAGATTTCAGTCTTGAAGTTTGAAAGCAGAGTGGTAGAACTCTCCCCCTGGCTCTGCGTCATACTGTCCATGAAAACTTGAATGAGTTATTTAACTTTTCTGTCTGTGAAATAGGAATGATGATACCGTATATCTCATTTAGTTGTTGTGATGATTAAATGAAATATAAGTAAACTATCCAGAACATTATCGACTACGTTGCCTTCATTTTTATCATTGCTATATGCTATCAACTTTGCCCACCATGACTGGGGCTGTGTTACTGTAGCACAGCCTATGCCACCCCGACTATGGTGTTGGCTCTCCACGGCCATCTAGTTCACTTCAGTGGACACACACTAAACACCTCCATGTGCCAGATTCTGGGACAGACACTGAATACAGAGAACACAGTCCTGCCCAAGCTTAAAATATAATAAAGATGTAGTGTTACAACAAGACATGGTTTTTAATACATCCGATTCAACATCAAAAATAAAACCTAGAAGCACAGGTTCAAGAGACATAGTTCTTATAAAGTTCTTGAGTTTTAATGGTATCTGTCACATAAATTTACTCTTGAAAATGCAAACATCTAGCAGCACCTATGCCTCCCTTCTGTGGAGCAGCATTTACACTACATATGTGTTTAATAAATATGCGCACTAAATGTTTAATGTTAAGAATCTGAACAACCCCTCTTGCTACAGTAATATAACAACTAATAGTCCACTCGTGGACTAAACAGTAAAAAGAAGTACAGAATTGAGTCAACTAAATCCATAGGTCTCATTACCGAGAAGGGAATAAAATACGTTATACCAAAACCAATGCACAAACACTGCCAAAAGTCACAGCCAAATACACAGATTGAACACGGAGAACAGCTGCAGTGAAAATTTTATGTTCTTTATTACAACAACGACTCCGAGGACCAGATTTTAAATTCAATCACGGATTTCCTCATTTGTCAGCATGGATCACCGCAGCTGACCACAGACCCAGATTGATGAATGGGACTTTTGCTGACAAAAATATTCACCAAAGTTAGTTTCTCATAGATGATGAAATACATTGGCATTGCAATGCTAGAAGGCTGTGTCTCACGCAGCAACATCATTGGCTAAGCAATCGTGACACAAAACTAACATAGAAGAAATTAGATGGATCATTTAGGGTTGCAAAATGCTCCTTGCAGCAGGAAATTGCTGAATAAAGTTTCTTCGAGGGGTTGCAATAGCTCAGTCTCGCTGGGGCCAAAGGGCAGGTTCACTAAGTGAAGCCTTACAGCTCTGAGCTACATTCTCATCCTCCTTCTCCCCATAACTCAGAGGAAAGCTCCTATGTAAATGACAATGTGTATACATATATATTTTTTCATAACAAAATGGTCCTTTATTTATATTCTTTTTTTTTTTTTTTTTTTTTTTTTTTTTTTTTTTTTTTTTTTTTTTTTTTTTTTTTTTTTTTTTTTTTTTTTTTTTTTTTTTTTTTTTTTTTTTTTTTACTGTTTTGTCAGAGATAGGTGTTCCACTGCAGTTAGAGAAGCTATATTTGGAAAAGTCATTCAAGATAGTCAGGATAGATACAAAGCTCCTTCCCCTTAGTTCATTGAGAAGAAAGGCTTGTGCTAACATTGTTTAGAGAAGATATCACGCCTGCATCTTGTCCTCTGAATAATTGCTACAAAGACAACAATATGCGATGTGTTACCTAATGTAACTGTCCTACTAACCTGTCCTGAAACTTTTTCATTGTTATTGTGTCCTTTTTTCTCATTAAAATCAATGAAGAAAAAAATAAAAAAATAAGTGATGTGGATGTGGATTGTTGTTCAACCAAGCTCTGTGGCTTACTGCGTGACATCCTAAGGAATAATTAATTCCAATCCTGAAGCACAAATGATTGAGTATTGCTGACGATCACAACAATGGCCATTCACTGGGCTGTTTGGATCCTTTAGAAAAGTACTCATCTCACCTAAAATACGAACATTATCACTAAAACCAAAGCCCAGATTAGAAAACACTGTTTTCTGAATTAGAATGTCTTTGTATATTAACTATATATTAGTCAACCTCACCTATGAGAACCATGTGCGCTAAAATTATAATCTGCATCCAAAAATCATATGGATTTTTATTTGTGATGTGTAAATTAAGCATTTCCATATCTGTTATTTAAGATTTTACTTGATTCATTATTTCTAACCTGATGAGAGTCCAGGGTCTGAGCCATCTGAAGGCCAGGCCTGGTCAGGCAGGAGCAACATGAAATGCACATGAGGACCCAGCCCCCTGCTTCCATATCTAATCCCAGCCTTCCTTACAGGAGCAGTTTGCATTCATTATTTGTGTCTTCCCCATATTTTCATGTCATTGTCCTCTTTGGCATATTTTGATATATAGGACCTCATCACCTAGATGTAATGCAAAACCACCTTATAAATATTTTTACAGGCTTTTCTGTTGTTGTTGCTTTATGCTGTAGAATTTTTCCAGTGTATTGCAATTTCTGCATAAGTTAAAATTTACACAATATAGACACATTGGCACTCTATGCGCATTTGTGATAAACATTACATAAGCATATATCAAAATACATGACTTATAAGATAGGCACCCACATGCCTAATGGACAATATCCATTTTCAGTTAGTTAAATTTACTTACCTTTGGCATCTGCCCCTAACTGAGCATCTTTAACAAACTTGTAGGTTAAAGGCATCCATCAGCTTATAGGCAACACAAAATTTCTACATAATATTCATTTCCTTCCTTCTCATTAATAAAGCCCCTACTTTACGTGGAATACCAGCATAACCAGCTGGTGTATGGTTTCACAGCTTCTCTTGCAGCTAGGTATACATAGCAACATCTGTTCAATGAACTGCAGGGAAAGGTCATTGACTAGGATGGCCCATAAATATTTAAAAGATGATGAAAGACTGGGAGACTCCCTCTTTTTTGCTTTTTTCTTTTTGTCTGAAATAGGAGAACAATACTCAGATTGTTCTCAACTTCCCAATGAAAGTTCATATAATACAAATGAAAAAATAGAAAGACACAGAAGTTCTAGCACCCTAACAGGAGCTGTTACATCAACTTTACCAGTGTAAAACCATTCTAATCTTTATTTATAAGTTCATTTGTAAAGTTTCTACCAGTGCAGAAACTTTCTGACCTCCGTTTATAATATGTTTTTAAATCCCTAACTTGTTTATGTCACAATGTATTTGTTATATAATATAGAATGTATAAAGAATACCTTATTAAAATTCAAACTAATAATGGAAGAGCCAACTAACAGTGAATATATGATTACAATTAAGATTTTTACCTGAATAACAAATAGCTAATATTTTTAATCTTTTATCTTTTAAAAAATAAAAGACAATATCTTGAAGAAGCCAAAAATTGGAAAGGCTTTCATCCGACAAACTTTCCAAGTCTAGGGTTAATGAGGTTCATGTTGATGAGAACTAACTCTAGCTGTTCAGTAAATAATAACACCAGCAGACACTTACAGATTTTCCTCTCTAAAATTTCTAGCAAATTGAAAAGAGCTCTATGGGATAGGTAAAATTACTGACACAATTTTTTGACAGAGAAACTGAGTCAGCAAATCATTAAATAGCCCAAGGTCCCATCTAGTGAATACCAAGGCCAGTTAGGAGAAAATTTAACCAGCTGTTAAGGCCACCAAAGGAGAGTATTTGAGCATCAGCATTTGAAATGCACACCCTCTCCTACTGAAAAAAAAAATAACCCAAATAAAAGGAAAAATAATGTATGCACCTGTGTTTTACAGCAAAGAGCCCTGGATTTTTTTTTTTTTTTTTTTTTTTGCTTCTCTTTTTTGTTATTATGGAGTTTATTGGTATCATTTAGAGAGACATAATGATCAGCTTCATCATAGGGAATTTGTGCTTCTCCAGGGCAAAGGGTCTACATGAGGCCTTCTTCTCCTTGACCCCCTTTTACCCCCTAATCTAACACAGTGCTGGCACCTCACAGGTACTCCAAGAATGATTGCTGAAGGAGCAGCAGTGGTCTACACTTGTCCCGTGGGGCGCCATGTTCCTGAAATCATCTGCTAGAAGCAATTCTATTCCTGCTGCGAGATAACTATTTCCTATCCTCTGCATGCCCACCCCCAGGCCAGTCCCAGCCAGGCAGACACTGCATTCTC
Organism: Myocastor coypus; assembly: GCA_004027025.1. NCBI lineage: Eukaryota > Metazoa > Chordata > Mammalia > Rodentia > Myocastoridae > Myocastor > Myocastor coypus. The sequence goes on along the minus strand of PVJA010019996.1, from coordinate 10,705 downwards.
AGGAGGCTCTAACTGCTGTGGATGCAGGCCAGTTGGTGACATCCATCTTCCATCTGAGTCATTTTTCATCATGGACTAGGAAGTGGCTTGATGCTAGCACAATAATTGATGGTTATGATATCTGATGAATGGAAAGCTTCATTTTGTGGCTGTGTAACTATTTACAAAATACCACCTACCAAAACAAGTGAAAAGGTCCTGAGTGCTTTCTTTTCTGGAATATTCTGCTCCTAGAGGAGATGTAATAGCTCATAGCATGCTGCGCAGCAGTGCAGTGAGCTAACATGGTAATGTCCACTGTCCCCTTGCAGACTATGGTTATGAGTGGAGGCGTCTGGCCATCTCCTCTCTGTCTCTGCCCTGCAGGCCACAGTAGCTACTTGTCTTAAACTGGACTGCTTTGACAGGATGTTTGATAGAGGTAGCCCTGAAGCACAGGACTAGTTTTACTGAATCAAGGGCTATAGCTTTGCTGAAGACCTTTCGTCCCCCCACTGCTGAAGGCCTCACAGGCACTCACTTACAACAGGTGGATGAGATGAGCTTCCCACAGTTACCATGGCCACTTAGCAAATCCAGGGCCAGGTAGGGTCTCCTATAATCAAGTCCAGTGGCCATGAGACCTTTCCTTCTGCCATTTGTCACACACACACACACACACACACACACACACACACACACGATTTTTCTCAAATGGAAGTCAGGAATTATCCACTGAAGGGGGCTTCTGGGAAAGCAATGGTTCGAGGAATAAAGCTAAGGGGAAACAAATGAATTGCAGTCCGGAGATAGCCTTGAGATCTGATTTCAGCTTCCCTAAATGAAAAGAAAAAGCATTTCAACGAACATGTGTTCCTCCTGCCAGTCTACTTCAGAAGTCATTATACAGAGAAGCAAGAGACTTCTCGGTCAAGAGTCAGGCAAAGGAAAAAGATAACATCACAGAAAAGAAAAGATCGCCCCCCCCCACGACATGAATGCCCTCAGCCTCATGTGGGACCCTTGTCACCCTCCCAGGCCTTCCTCCCTCAGCCTCCAACTCCCAAAGCAAAACACTTAGAAAAGTCAGCTAGACAGGAGTGGCTCAAATCTTATAGAGGACAGGCATTTTATCTCCAAGACTGATGTTATTTTTGAACAAAAAGGAGGGACAAATGACAGAGATGAGGTTATTTACAGAAATTAGTTGCAGAGGGTAAAAAGAGGCATGTGAGTCTAAATGGAGAGATTATCAACACAGAAAGATGTGTCAGAGCCTAATAAGAAAGACAGGATGCACGCACTGGATCTGAATAGAACCATTAGCAGCATGGGAGAGAGGCTGTTTACTGTCCAAAGCTACCTTTACTGGTTGTACAAAAACAAAACAAAAAAAAAAAAAAGGATTGTATTGGGGCCATCACACTCTCATCTTTTCAATTACAGAGATAGAACAATCTCAGATTCCGAAGCTAACTACAAATCAAAATTGTGTTATGTTATCTGCTGAGACACAAATGGAAAATAAATACTGTTAACTGTCACTTTCCATTAGGTAGCAGAAATTCAATTACATTTCAAACAAGCCTCCATGTCAACAGAATAAATCTGTTTCATAAATGAGCAGGTAACCATTTTTGATTCCAACTTCCCAAAGGGAAAAAAAATCAATTTTAATCACAATTCTTCAATTTTTTTCCATATGAATGTTTTGGAGTCGAGTACATCATCTGGTCTAATAAACTGTGTTGTACAGGAGAAGGGGAAAAGCTTGAAATTGGCTGTTTTTCCTTTTTTTTTTTTTTTTTTTTTTTTTTTTTGTACCATTTACACCAGAGACTTTCATGTCCAGTTTAACAGAACTTTGTATGGTTAAAATGTTCTCAGTTCAAAAACAAATGCCACAAAGGTGTGCTAGGGGGTGCACAAGAGAAATTCTTTCTGCCTTGGGGTAAGTCCCAGTAAGAAATGTATGTGGGGACCTTCAATACATTCTAGTGACAGATCTTTAGTGCAAGCCTCATCCCAACTCCACTGAAACGTAAGGGGAATCTGCAAAGACTTTCTGTTCTGGAAGATTCAGTCAACCAAAGGACAGGCTGACAAATCCAGGATGACTGGGAGAACTTAGAGAAAATTGTTCACTCGGTACAAGGCTATTCTGATCTAATAAACCCTCACTGATTGCCCCATGTGCTGCAAAGGGAAGCCTTCTGAGTTTGGACTGACTTTTAGTGCGGGATAAAAAGATAGGTACTTTCAGGAAAATTCCTCCCACACTTATTGTAACTTGCTAAAGGATTTTTACAATTGCTTAGCACAGAGTATTCCCAGCAAGCCTCACTTACAATGTCTATGATGACCAGAAAGTTCTAGTGAATATTTTCCAAGAATTGTTCGATTTAATCCTCACCAGTACTTTGTGTGTGTGTGTGTGTGTGTGTGTGTGTGTGTGTGTGTTTGTGTGTGTGCACGTGCGCACATGTGTATATGTGGCTGGCTCAGCTCACCCTATGAGTGGGGATGGCACAGCATATGGTGCCAGGGATCCAACCATGGTCCCTGTGCACTTGTCTACACTTGCCTAAGTGGGCGCTTTAGACCGCTGAGCCATCTCGCCAGCTGCATCTCACCAGCAGTCTTCTACGGTGGATCTTAGTGCTGCCTCAAGGAGAGAATGGAGTCTCCAGGAGGTTAAGCTATTTACCCAAGGTGCACCCAAGGTGCATGCATAACTGAGCTGGAGTCACACCCAGAGGGGAAGCTCGAGTCTGCTGCTAACCACCTCTCCACCAGATGCAACCCTTCTGCATGCCGCAAGGGTTTCCATGCAACTTGTGATAACCACATGATTCACCCACCAAATGAGAACATTTTGGAGAATGACAGCTGGTCTTATTAATAATTGTACCAAAACAACAGAAGCAAATTGAAAGTGTGCTTGGCAAATAAGGACACATAGTCCTTTCCATGATAAGGAAAGTATACCTGGTTATAAAGATAATTCAGATGATAAAAGGAGACCTAAGAAAAAGTCATAGGTTATTGCCTGTTACAAAAGGAAAATGAGGGCTAGAAAGTCAGTTCATTCACTGATGAAAATAACAGTAAGCATATACCCTGCATCAAATTGAGCACCAGTTGCTAAGATATAACCGAGAATAAGTCAAAATTCCTGTCTTCTTAAAGCTTGCACTTTTGTTGCTTGAATCAAAATCAACTAAATGAGATAATGCAAAAATAATGATGGCTTGAAGGCACTGGAAAATGCAATACATTTATGCCATGTGCTCCCTGAGAAGCAAGATAAACAGTAGAGCTAGCAAGACCTCGGGAGTGAAATAAGCCTAGATTCTAATTCAGCTATCACTCGCCTCTCTTGTGACTCTGGGTATACTCATTAACCACTCAACCTCCCATTTTCAAGTCATCAAATGTAAATAATCCTACCTTCATTTCAGCATGATAGTGAGAATTATAGATGATGTATGTTAAGCATAACATCTGCTACTACTCAGAACTGGTGGCCATTATTGTTATTGAGATTTTGGTGGTGCATGCCTATAATCCCAGCACTTAGGAGGCTGAGACAGGGAGGATTGTTGTAATTTTCAGACCAGCCCGGGCTGGTATACAGGTTTTAAAGGATATTTAGCTGCCTAAATTGGTACAACAGCTGAAAGGTACAACCTCATCCTGTGGAAGAAATCTGAATAATATCAAAAACAAAAGATGCAGGGAGTGGTCAGAATGCTGAGAGAAGAGAATGAATAGAAGTAGATGACCAAGAGAGACACTAAGTCAGGATGCCCCTCCAGCCCTGATGACGTCATAGAGTTACTCAAAGACCTTGGACAGCATGGCATGTCCAGCATATCGGCCCCCTTCTCTGTAACTTCTGAGGGATGGGAAAGGCCAGAGGACCACAAATTAATGATAAAGGCTTTACTACAAATATTTCACATTTCACAAGCCATTGCAATGACTCAGCTCTGTTACTATAGTACAAAAGCAGTAAGAGATAACATATAAAAAATAACTATGACCTGTAGTGTTAAAACTCTACAAAAACAATGGACAAGCTCTGACCCTCAGATTACAGGGTGCTCATCCTCGAGTTAGACTTTCCACAAAGTAGAAAGCCTAGAAGATCAAGGTGAGAAAGCTAAACACTGGCCACAGAACATATGGAAGAAGAAAGCCTCATTGCCAAAACACTGTACTTCTTGTCTATATTTTAAAGGAAATATTACCGTTGTGATTAAACACACATTCATGGGATCCAGGACACAGAAAAATCCAATCACTTTCATAAATATTTGTGTCAACATCACTTAAGCAGGAACTATGAGCCTGTGAAATTGTCAGGGAAAACTGCAGAGCTCTGTGTCCCTAAATTTTCTTACATTGGGCCAGATAAGAGGAATAAAAATGGAATCCATGTCCCCATGAAGTCCCACTGATTGGGGGACTCACACAAGCTTCCTGCACCCCGATTCAGAGCTGACCTCTCATCTTTGTGTTGAGCCATCTTCTTCAGCTGAAAACATTCAGAGTTGGGAGAGGATTTCTGGGCCCTGGCTGTTCTGTCTGGGCTACAGAACATCCTTTGTGTTAAAGTCTTGATTCTCAAAACATAGCACAGTTGAGAGGTGCTGAGAGCACTAAGAGATGGGAATCTAGTGAGCACTGGGAGTGTGTGCTTGGCAGGAGTGGTGAGAATCTGGCCTCCTACTCTCCCTCTCTCTTTTCTCTTCCATGCAGCCCCCACTGCAATGGACTACCTCATCACAGGGCCAAGAATGGCTGTGAAAACTGACCAGGCACTGAAAACTTAAACCAAAATATGCCTTCCTCTTTTTAGGTTGATTACCTCTGGTACTTTGTTACAGTAACACAAAACAGACTAACACAAGTTCCAAATTAGTATATATCCTCAAAAGTTACATGTCGTACCACAGTTGCATAATCCACTGGAAAAGTAAGATAATATTAGATAAGATAAGGTCTCTATTTTACAAAAAAATCTCATGGGTTAAAAACTTCTGAGAAGAAAGATGTGTAACAATCTCTCTGTAAGTCCAAAAATTACTGTGGAGAAATGTCATTAAAAAAGAAAACACAGGACAGCTTGGAAAATGGTGCTGCTAATTTCTGCTGGTCTATTAAAAGGAGCATTTAATGCCTAAATTTTCCTCTCTCTTTTTTAAGTTTTTATAGCCTTTACTGGCCAATTTTGCACACTTATATCTGGTAATCTGAACAACTAATTTGAAGGCAACAATATATAATATAACAACCATTGTTGGGAGCCTTTTATTTTGTTTAGTGAAAGTCTGTATCATCGCTAATGTTTTACTAGTTTTTTATTTTATTTAAAAATAAAAGAAGCCAGGTGTGGTGGTGCACACCTGTAATCCCAGCACTCGGGAGGCTGAGGCAGGAGGATTGGTGCAAGTTCAAGACCAGCCTAGGCTACAAAAGTGAGCTCAAGGCCAGCCAGAACTGCATAGTGAGACCCTGTCTCAAAAAGACAAAAATAAATAAATAAATAAATAAATAAATAAATAAATAAATATAAATAAATAAAAGAAAAGATAATGAGGCAAAAATAAGGGGAAAAAACAGACCAATAAAATCTAAGATATGGACTCAGGTTCAGTGAATTCCAACTATATTTTAGCATTCCACCACCACTAGCAAAGAACACCTGTCTGAGTACTTAATAAACTCTTTTAGTGGGCATAGAGATAGAGGGATAGACAGATGGATGAATGGACAGACGGATAGATGGATAAAAGGTTAAAGAGTAAGCTTACAATAGCACTGCTGAATAATGGTTAGTATTTTCAAAGTAATAACAGGAGAAAGGAAAAAAAAAGAAAACAAAGAGTTTAGTTATTGCTAACAGTAAGAAAGTGGGGATAAACAAAACTATAGAGAGTGGGAGGCTAGCAAGTGTTTCAAGGTGGGGTGCTCTTAGGAATACTTGGGGGAGACTAAACCTAAAAGAACACTAAACCTAAAAGAAAAGGTAGAAAGGACAAGGCACTGAGTCAAGACAGTGGCCGCAGCATTGAAGGATGTGCTTAGGATATCTCCAAATTAATAGAGCTCCACGCAGAAAATAAAAAGTTTACACTGAAGGTGTTCCTGTGGCTGTAAGCAGTAGCACCCAGAAAGATAGCAGTGGCTTTATCTAGAGCAGTGGTTCTCAGCCTTTCTAATGCCGTGATCCTGCAATACAGTTCCTCATGCTGCAATGACCCCAAACCAAAAAAATAATTTTGGTGGCTACTTCAAAACTGTAATTTTCCTACAGTTATGATTCGGAATGTAAATACTTGATATGCATTATGCATTCGTTCAACCCCCACCAAGGTCGTGACCCACACGTTGAGAACCACTGATCTAGAAAAAGCCTGGGAGTTGACCACTGGGGCCAATGGTCCTGCTAAGTTGGACATGTAATAATCAGATGCATAATCAGTCAACAATACAGTCTTCTAATAAACACTTTTCCACCATCCCCGATCAAAAGGTAATAACAACAGCAATAACTTTAATATCCTTCGTCAAGCACACTGATGAAATCAGTCCTCACACTAACTGCAGCATGCCCTCATTTATCTGTCTAGTCCACTGGAAAACAGAAGAAGTTAGCTAGGCTTCTTGGTTGTGGGGGGTTATGACTTTAGTGATCTTTTTATTCTCTATTTTCAATACCTATTCACTTCTCCATAATTTTATCAGAATTTTTCTGAAGATTAATAAAATATTCACTGATCTGTAAGCCTTTCAAAATGCATTTAATTCATCCTCTTTACACTGTGAAGCATTTACCAACCGCCAGTCCACTCCTGTGGCTCTTTCCTTGGGCTATGCCTACAATTACCATCAGGGGCGCTGTAGAACCTATCCAAGGTACCACTGCATAGCCAGTACTCACAGGTTTCCTAACAAGGCCTTAACCCAGTCATTCTCTCAAAACATTGGGATAGCCACTACCGAATGACACTTAGAATGCACTTTTTCTCCACTGATGCTAATTTTCTATAGTATATATTACTTTTATAAAAAGGAAACTATGCTTTTCTTTTTTTAATTTGAATTTTAATTAGAATTTAATTTTAATATAACATACATTTGTAGTACATAACAATTACATTCCTCACGGACATTTGGTACATGTGAACAACACATTTTAATTCTCTTCTTTCAAAGAGGAGTTTGAAGTACATAATACTAAAGGCAGATGGCACATGCCTGGCAATGTACAAAGCATTCTGGGAAATTTAAGGCAATTGCAATAACCCTGCTTGGCCTCAAGAAGCTTCACTCATTTCAAAATAATGGCATTTCAGATGCCAGGAAGAAACTGAAAACCATTGTTTGGCTACTACATTTTGCTCAGAAGAACTAAGAAATCTGAGTTTTTGTAAAAAAAAAAAAAAAAAAATCAAAAAACTTTAAAAGCAGCTATGTATTTATAAAGGCATTTTCTCTGAGGAACCTGAGTATGTAAGGAGGAAAAGAAATCTTGGTCTGGTGGTCACGGAGGAAATAGTTCCCAAGAGGAAGCATGTTTGGACCATTAGTGCCAGCTATCCTCATGCTAGCGGCCCCTTGAGCCTACCCCCATGCTGCACACCAGGCTCCTCCCACTTACCTCCCCCTCTTTCTTAAGGATATCACCAAAATATGTACAGCATCACAATTCATTGTCTTTTCCTTTAGAGACTGGGTATGGACAGAGACCCTTGCTTCACAGTTAGGATGCCCAAACCCTGTCCAGCCCCATTCACAGAAAGCAAAACTGTACCCTAGGGAAATTAAGAAGAAAAAGTCTGGAGAGGCATGTTTTCTCTCTGGCACATTTATGTCAGGTGACTTTGTATTTAAATTGATGGGTAGGGTTCATATTTCCTTTCCTTTTTTAATAACAGTAAATATTTTTGCTACATAGACCATAGAGGAATTAATTATACTTTTAACAAAGTGGGCAGGTCGGGATTTGTTTGCCTGCTGTCTGGCCCAGAAGAACAGATAATGTTATAGAATTAGAGGAGGCATGCACAGAAAGATCTATAGTTTCCAAGTTGCATTCCGAAGACCTGAGGTTCCTTGCAGGAGTCTCAGGGTCAAGCCTGAGAGTGACAGGAAGGGTAAAAGGCCTCCCACCTGGCTATAAATGGAGCTGTTTGAAGTTCAGTATAAGACTTCATTTGCTATAAAAGAGGGGAAGACTTCCTACTGCTTAAAAAATTGTAAACTGTTGGTTCTTATTTTACTTCCTCCCATCACAGGTAAAAACTTGAGCCTCCAGAAGAAGGGTGACTTCCCCATGATCATTCTGTTAATTACTAATGGGATGAAGGCAAAATTTCAAAGGGAACCGAAACAAAAGGGAAAATGTCACAGTCCTAGCAGTGATTTTTCTCACCTTGATACATAAGATGTTAGAAAAGACGAAAAGGTTAGTTGAGTGAAGGAGCTATATATTCTAAAAAGATAAAGCTTAGAAGTCCTGGCTGTAGGCATTCATTCAGCAAATGCCATTGAGTAACTTCTGCATGTCCAGGACAAAAATTATTCTGCATCTTGGAGCTCATTTTCCAGTGAAGACAATGGGGTGACAATTAGTACACAGGCAAAATAATTGCAAATACGATGGCCGACCCTGTGGGGGCAATAAATAAGATAGTATAGAGAGAAATTCTACAGACTAATTCAAAAAATTTACTTTAAAGGAACGTTTGATGGCTGGGCCTGGTGTCACACAACTGTAATCCCAGCTCAAGAGCATGAGGAAGAAGTATTTCTATGAGTCTGAGGTCAGCATAGGCCACACAGTGAGAGCTTGCCCAGCCTGAACTAGAGAGTGAGGTCTTGCCTCAAAGAAACAGAATTTGAATTTAAGCAGACAAAGGAGAAACAGCCTGTAAAATGAAAAGAAAAAAGTGCGGCAGCATTGCAGAAAAGAAGAATGATGAGTACAAACCTTAGAAACGATGGAGATTCAGGCCAGCTGCACTGTGGCCTGGTGCAAAGATTAACCGGCATGCTATTGAAAGACAGGCAGGAACCTGTTCACATATTGACATGTGGGCTATAAAGGCTGCATTTTGTTTTACAAGCAAGAAATCTAAAGAATTCCAGGGTTTTTATTGGGAAAGTTATAATCTGATTATACTTGAAAATTTAAGCTAATGCATGACCAATAGTTTGAAAGGGATGTGGGGTAGATGCAAAGGTCAATATTGAGAGGCTGCTGTATCTAGCAAGGATAGAATGGTGGGACGGTGGTGCTGGAGATGGACAAAGGTAGATGCATTTGAAAGATATGGCGCATTATTAGGCCAATAGGACTTGCTGAGGGGTTGGAGTTAACTGAAGGATAGGATATCAAAAGCAATGCATCTTACAGCATTAAGGATGATGCTATTCCATTTACTGATAATGAGGGTGAGAGGATATTTTACAAAGATAAAACAAATACATCTTAGTTGAATTGTTTGCAGTGTCTGTCACATCTCCAAGTAGAGGTGACAAATCCTCCATTGGTTTTATACTCGTGGAGCTCAAGCAAAAGATCAGGACTGGAGTTGAGAGTGTGGCATGTGTGAGCCTAAAGATGATGTTTAAACTTTTTTTTTTTTTCAGGACCAGGGTTCGAACTCACAACCTTGCACTTGCCAGGCAGGCACTTGTGCCACAGTGCCATCTCCCTGCCCTCCCCAAGATGATGTTTAATACATGAATTTGAGGAGATCTACTTCCAACATGGTTGAAAATGCTCCAATCAGACAGATAATCCTGAAAATAATAATTATAAACTCTGAAGAAAATAACAAAAACACCATGTGAAGGCTCTAGAAAGTAAAGAAGATGGGCAGATTTTGGACAGAAGTCATTGGCAAGAAAAATATTTTCACAAGTGGTTATGGTTTTTAGTTGATTTAAGTGAGAAACATATTCTTGTGGACTGAAAAAAAGAGAAGAGGATAAATATCTAGCAATCCTGAATTGTAACTACAAGTAGGGTCACCTGAAAACAAGTAAACTTGGAATACAGCAACTACCTGAGCTAAGATTGTACCTCTACCGAGGAAACATATTTCTATATGAGTTTTTGTGTAATAAATTGAAAAAAAAAATCATCACTGTTTGACAAATATAACACACAAAATCTGCATAACAGAAAACTCATCATGGTTGGAATATAATATAAAATTACTCAACATAAAAAGCTAGCAATACTAAGAAAAATAATCAATGGAGATTATCCATAACATGACACCACTGTTGAGAACAGTAAACTTTGAGTTTAGAACACTATTAGAACTTTGCCCCATGAGATTTAAAAGAAAAATGCTTGTAATGAATGACTAGATAGGATATCTTATAATGAAAAAATAAAGGTTACGGGGGGAGCTCAGATTTCTAGAAATAAAAACAAAATATCTTTAATTTCTTCCTGAAAAGTCAATAAACAGATATAACCACAGTAGAAATAAGTGACAGAAGAATAAGACAATGAGTTTGAATACACATCAATAAATTCAGTATCTGCAGAGCAAACAAAAAATAGAAAACATTAACAGAACCTCAGTGTCATGTGACACAATATAAAAAGTCTAACAAATGTGTGATTTAAAATATTAAATAAAATTACCTAGCTGGAACAGGAAGAAGAAGAAGAAGAAGAAGAAGAAGAAGAAGAAGA
>PVJA010019995.1:0-37428 GCA_004027025.1 Myocastor coypus | reverse complement strand
GGGGGGGGGGGGGTTTGAAGATATGAGCATATGACCCAGGCTGGAAATGACTCATCAAAACTAGATCCCTCCTCAGGTCCTCCTGGACCTTTTCACTGAGGCCAAATGCAAGGCAGGTGGTGAAGCCATGGCCCTTTGTCTATGGTGGCAGAAGTAAGAAAGTGAAAACAGTGTATAATCAGTGCACTTGCACCCTGGGATTCTGCTTTGTTCCTTTCCTCTCCTTGCTTACACAAAATTCCTGACAGTTGACCAGGAAGATAGCTCAGTGGAATAAGTGCTCACCTGGCAAGCACAAAGTCTTGAGTTCAATCTCTGATACCAGAGAGAGAGAGAGAGAGAATACCTGACACTCAAATTAAAGATGGAAAAGTTTACTTAGCTCACAGTGTGCACAGGTTTCAGCCAATCATCAGCTGGCTCCAAGGCAGGGTGGCATGGCACAGGGACAGCAGTTCAAGGTGGCACAACACTACAGAAGCAGCAAGAGCAAGAGAGAGGGGCGCTGAGCCTCTTTTGTTCCCTTGTATTGTATATCGGCTTTCTGCCCAGGCCCACATCATCTCCATGCCTCCTCTTCCACAAGCTGAGGGTGACATTGGCCCCTCGTTGAATCACTTAGTTGAACTCTTTTATTTATTTATTTATTTTTTTTTTGTGGGACCGGGGTTCAAACTCACGACCTTGCACTTGCCAGGCAGGCACTTGTGCCACAGAGCTATCTCCCCAGCCCCTTAGTTGAACTCTTAAACATCTCAAATTGACACAATGAACAACATCCTAGAGTGGCAAAGGTACCTCTTTTCCACCTGTTTTCAGCCTCCCAAGCACTGAGGTTACAAATGTATGCCACCATACCCAGTCTCAGTCACCCTCTCAGTGAGCCCTGGGGGCGGGGCAGGCACAGCAGGCCAAGGAATATTTAAACCAATTCCAGATACAGAGACATGCTTATTTTTAACATTTTATACTTTGAACACTATAACACAGGTTTAACAATCCTTAGGAACCTTTAGTAAGTCTATCAACACTATACTACATTAGAGCCATAGCCATAGCGTTTCACCCCAGCTCCCCAAAGACTGTGCACTTCCCATTATGCAAAAGGCAATCAGTCCACCTGAAAGAGTTTCCAAAGTCCTAACAGTGTCAGCATTGCTCTCAAGTCCGAACTTCAAGTCTCCTCTAAGAACTAAGGCAAAGTTAGCTGCAAGCCCTTGTACAAACAAAAAGTTAAACATTTCCAACACTAAACAGCACAAATTAAGCATTTTTATTCCAAAAATCATAAACAGGAAAATACCAAGGAATGAGACCAAAGCAAATCCAAAACCCAGCAGGGAAAATGTTAAGTCCTGTAGCAGTTCCAAGTCCAGGATCTGAAGCAATCTGTGGTACATGGTGAGCTCCAAAGGGCTTGCACAGCTCCACCCCTTCAGCATTTGTGGCAGTCATAACTCCTGTGGCTTCTCTCTTAGGCCAGCTGTATTCCTTCCTTATAGTTTTTCTTAGATGAGCCTCCCAAGTGCTGGGATTATAGGCATGTGCTCCCACATCTGGTCTAGAAGATGGTAATTTATTAAAAGGATACTGAAGTTCAGGGAGTGTCATAAAATCACAGCACCAGGTTAGAAGATAAGAAAAACCAAAGTATTAAGGTGAGAGGATCAGACTGAGGACTCACACACAATAAGCAAGTTTTTGTTACTGAGCCAACCCCAGCCATTGTCAAAGGCTTTGAGAAGTAATGGGGGGCAAGAAATTGGCAGTAGAGGCCACACAATGGAATACCAGCCAGCAGAGTTCCATCAGATGTGTGCTACCATACACAACCATAGAAAAATGTGATAGCCAACAATAGCAATTAATAAAAGCCAACATTGGGAGGCTGAGGCAGGAGGATCAGTGTGAGTTTGAGACCAGACTGGGCTACAAAAGTGAGCTCAAGGCCAGCCTCAACTGCACAGCGAGGCTCTGTCTCAAAAAGATATATATAAAAAAAGCAACAATATGTATTTTTAGTCATTTCTGCATATAATTATTAATAGCTGTGCTGCTATAGGAAAGCTTTATAGGAACACTCCTAACATCTGTTCTAATGACCACCCTTCTATTGTCAAAGAACAGCATAGAATGAAAGGTAGCACTGCAACACGGACTCTACAGTGCCCAGCCCAAGAAGTATACAACTAATAGAGAAAAAACAAAATCAGGCTATTGAGAGCAAGAGTCTAGCATGAGGGAAGTTTTTGCAATTGTGGGATGTGAGAGCCCAGCATGGTGACACAGGCACTTAGACTGAGGTAGCAGGAGCTCAAGTTCAAGCCCAGAATGAGCAACTTAGCAGTTCAGCAACATTCTTTCTCAAAATAAAAAATATTGCAAATGGGCCAGGTGTGGTGGCACACACCTGTAATCCCAGCACTTGCAAGGCTGAAGCAGGAGGAAGATTGGTGTGAGTTCAAGGCCAGCCTGGGCTACAAAAGTGAGCTTAAGGCCAGCCTGAACTGCATAGTGAGACCCTGTCTCAAAAAACAAAAAACAAAAAACAAACAAACAAAAAAAAAACAATAACAACAACGAAAAAAAAAATACAGAAAGAAAATGGACTGGGGATGTAAATCAGTGTGGAGACCCTGAGTTTAATGCCCAGTGTACAGAGACAGAGACAGAGAAGCATGCGATGTAAGAAATTAGAAACCAGAACCAGAGGCTCTAGTTTCTATCAAAACTGATATTCTCTCTTCCCAGTATTATCCACAATCCATTAACTATACTAAAAATATATTATTGGGCCAGCAAAATAGCTCAGTGGTCTAATGCTTAGGCAAGCTTAGGTAACTGCAGGGACCATGGTTCGATACCCGGCACCTCATGCTGCGTCAGCCCCACCACCAGTGCAGGTTGAGCCAGCCATAACATAAATAAAGTTTTTTTTAAAACAATAAAAATATATTATTCATGTATTTTTTATGGTAATAATATAAATTAGCAAGTATCAGAATTCCTGTCAGTGGGGTATAAATCTGTAGCAAGACTATAAATGGAAGATAAGTCTGTGTGAAAGCTTAAAACTTTATAAAACCTCACATTTAAAAAATGGCCTTGGAAAGCTGGGTGTGATGGGACATGCCTATAGTGCTGACACTCAGGAGGCATGAGTATCACCACCAGATGGAGGCCAACCTGGACTACATAGTGAGTTCAAGGCCAGCCTAAACTACACAATAGTGAAGAGTGGATTACTTAAGCAAACTCTTTAGGAAATCTTCAAACATCTTGCTGATTAGGGACCAAAACTCATAACATATCACCATAATGAATACACCGATGGAAAAACCCGTTCAAAGAGCATTTAAAAAACCAAGCTGGTAGGGCCAGCAAGACAGCTCACTGGATTAAAGCACCTACTTAGGCAGATGCAGGATCTGGGTGTGGGGGCCTGGCCCTGTAATCCCAGTGCTTGGGAGGCTGAAAACAGGATCACTACAAGTCAAATCTATGTAGAGAGACCCTGTACTAAATACATTTTTTTTAAAAAGTCAAGCTCATGGTATACACCTGTAATCCCAGCATTTGGGGGCTAAGGAAAGAGGATCACTGTGAGTTTGAGGCCAGCCTACGCTGCATAGTGAGTTCAAATCCAGCCTGAAGTACACAGTGAGAACCTCAATTTTAACGTTGTTGTTGTTATATCTGGGCTTAATTTTTTAAGCGAATTCTTTCTCCTCCCTCCACTGCTATTCTAAATAATACTTTCATATGTAATTTTTATAGTCTTTTTCTTTAAAATGAGTTCCACAGAATCTACAGCCAACCCTAACTCCTCTCCTGAGTACAACTTCAGATCTCTAGAGGGAGATGGAACGAATCAGGATTCAGACATGGTGATGGGAGGGGCAGGAGAAGCCAACTACTAGAAAGAAGAAAATAAAAATCTGGAGCAAGGAAGAGTGAGATGGGACCCCAGAAGTCAGCAAGTGGAATACGGAGCAGTTTGAGCTTAAGCACCCAGGCCTGGCTCAGTGCTAGTGCCTGAGCTGCTATGAAGCCACGGTAAAATTCCAAACTCTCAGGCTGGAGCGATAGCCTGGCGGTTTAAGTGCCTGCCTGGCAAGCTCAAGGATGAGGGTTTGAGCCCCGGTAGTGCATGCCATGCAGAACCCGGAACCCTGGGCACTCCCCTCCAGAACCCTGGAAGCTCCCAGCTCCTAGCCAGCCACCAACTCCAGCAGTGATGGCGCAAATCTGTAAATCCAGCGCTGGGGAAGCTGAGACAGGAGGATCGCTACGAGTCTGAGCCACGTAGCAAGACCCTATACTATAAAGACTAAAGAAATAAAAGATTTTTCTAAAAAAAAAAAAAAAAAAAAAAAAACCCAAACTCTCATCTGATGGGCGAGAGCTGTGAGCAGAAGTGATCTAGTCAGGGGCCAGGGAGATAGCTCAGTAGACTAAGTGCTTGTCTGGCAAGTGCAAGGTCCTGAGTTCAATCCCTGGTACCACAAAAAAAAAAAAAAGAAGTGATCTAGTCAGGCCCAAAGCCAACTCCAGCCAGATCGACAGCGAAACGCAGCCCCTGCGTGTCAAGATAGCCTGGGCAAGAAGAGAGGACATCGGGAAGCAACAGACTGGTCCCTATTGTTCCCCAGTGCTCACTCGGGGAAAGGCGGGGCCAATACCGAGGGCGGGGACTGTTCGGGGCGGGGCTTGACCTGGCCGCACCCTGTTGTGGGGTGCGGGGAAGGAGGTGTCCTGCCCGCTGTGATTTTCCGCTCAACTTGTGCTGGCTGAAAGTTGCGATCTAGCCTGAACTGCATGGTGAGACCCTGTCTCAAAAAAAAAAAGACAAAAAGAAAGAAAGTTGCGGTCTGGTGCAGACTGCAGTCCGGAAAGGGCATGCTAGGTAGCCCAGCTGAGGCTGGCCTGAAGGAGCTGATCAGACTCAGGGGGAGCTGTCAGAGGAAGGAACCCTGCTCCTGGACAGTGCGTCTGGCTGGTGTCCAACTTGGGCAAGCGGAACCAGTTAACCTGGAGCTGAACTGAGAGATGAGAGCTGTGAGGAAGTAAGAGAGGGCCATATGCTGAAGGGCTCTGGCAGGGGTCCCAAGAAGTAGGTTGAAGAGAGAGGATGGTGGTCATGGTACATGGCCATGGCAGAGAGAATACAGGATGAGCCATGTTACCTTTAAATCCTTCCCACTCTTCTGTCTTCCTCACCTCATCTTCGTTTTTCCCATTTCTATCCACACTCTTCTGCCTAGGATCTTCCTTCCCCCACATCCATCCCTGTCCTATGGAGTTCTGCTTCATGGCCTTCAGCCCTCATCAATAGGCTTGCAGGATACAGATTCCTCCAGGATTGCACAAACACTGGGGGTCACCCCAAAATGGGGAGGGAATTCTGAGAACAGAAACCAGGAAGACCAAAAATATAGCAGTGTCCTCCCTTTGTTTTCTCTCTCCAAAACAACTCCCATCTGGTCTCCATCTCCCCGTTATTCCACTAGCAGAACCTCTACTTGGTGCAGGAGGGCTTCCCTGATGGCAGACTTCCGTTAAGGAGTAAGGGCTAGGAGGGAAATTATGTGAGATAAATTATGTGTTATCTTTTATCTCTGTAGCTTTATGTCTGGCCCTGGATGTCTGTCTGTTTCTGAGTATCTGGTGTCTCTGACATATGCCAAAGTATACAGAAGGTAGTGTTTCCCACCAAGATATTTGATGGAGCTTATGTGTGGCTCTACCCTCACACCCAACCTCCTGTGCTTGACAATCCCCTCATGATCACTTTCCCCAGATTGTCCCACAACTGCTTCCTTTGTTATGAAGCTCAGCTCAAAGGTTATCTTCTCCAGTGTCTTCCATAAAGCTCCCCGCTCTCACACACACAACAGTCTATGTCACAGCCCTGGCTGTATTTTCTTTTTGTTTTTGTACTGGAAATTAAATTGAGGACCTTTGCACTGTGCCACATCTCCAGCCCCTTTTTAAATTTATTCTTAACTTTTCTAATAGGATTTCACTTGTGATCCTCCTGCCTCAGCCTCCAGAGTACTGTGATTACAGGCACACACGGCTACATGGGGCTTTGAATTTCTTCATACCACTTACTGCTATCTAATTTTATCTTATTAGTTTGCTGAGTAGGTAATTGTCTCCCTCCCCTCAATGTAGGCTCCCTGAGGGCCAGAACCTTGTTTTCTTCATGTCTTTATCTTTGAATCTTTTAACAGTGTCTGTCTAAAGGTTCTCAAATAGATGTAGACTGAATTAAATTATGCACAGACACGCTTGCTCCATCAGCAAAGGGCCTTTAGGGCTGCCTCACTCACTGTTCCTTGCATCCTTCTCCCCACATCTTGATCACCTGCAAGAGCCCTGCCCAGCCTTCTTCCCCAGGCTGCGAGAGCCCCTCACTACCACAGAGGTCACAACCACTGCCACCACTACCATCACTGCCACATAAGTTCTTTTAGGAGCTTCAGGCTGGCCCACTCAAGGACTTACAAATGGTGTCCATGTCCCAGTTCCCAGCAGAACTGATCTGTGCTCTTGACACCTTTCCAGCCCACCCCATCACCCCTTATGGAGCCCACTTTGTGGACCACTGCTCCAGTACTGTCCTGAAAAGCCTCACTACAACTCCACCAACATTTATTGAGGGTTTACATATGCCAGGCACTCTGCTAGGTGAATCTCCAAAATTGTGGGCATGCCAAATGCCAGAACCTCCCCACTTTGAGTCCCCCCAAATCCTTGTACCTCCTGTGATTTCTGCAGCAGTTTCTGTCTGGGCAGAGTTGCCAAGTGTGAGCTGAAAGGAAGGGGCGATGGCCCAGAACAGAGAAACCCATGTCCCAGGCTTGGGTCCCCACTTGCCAGTACCTATCTGTTCAGCCATTTCTAGCCCTGACCTCCTCTGGCATTATCAAGGGAAGTTGCTCATCTGGAAGCATGGAAGCAGATGTGCTGCTTGGAGCTGGGCAGCAACTCCAGCTTTCCACTGTTTAGCCCCATGATTCTGTGAGAGGATCAGGGTGGAAGCAGGAAGCCCTCAAGGCAGGCTCATCAGCTTCCAAGTCTTCAGCCCAACCTGGGATCCAGTGTTCTGCGGTCCAAGCCTGAGGCTGCTGAATGATAACAGTTCAAGTTGGGGGAAATACAGGCTGGGACCATAGAGACCAGGGCTTGGGCAGAAGAACGGTGTATAGATTCTTCAAGGGATCTTGAGCCCCAGTTACTGGCCACCTTCTGACCCCCGGACTCCTTTGCCAGGCTGCTTGATTGCTCCATAGTATCACCTTCCAAGTGTCATGAAACCCTGTGCCCCAAGAGACCCAAAGGGCTTTGATCCTCAGATTGGCCTCCCTGCCAAGCTACATCCAGCATACGCCCTTCTGGAACTCAGACCTAATGTCTTTCTTAGCAACAATAGCAAGAGAAATGTAAGTGCAAGAAGAAATGGAGCATTCATTCTCGGCGAGGGAGGGTACCACTACACACTCTCCATGATCAGCAGAATCTCCTTCACTAATATAGAGCAGCTGCATGTACCCAGACACAGGTTCTCCGAAACACACACTCCAGGTTCTTCTAGAGAAGAGGAAATTACTTGAGAGGGCACAGGACATATCCAAGGGACAAAACCCAATAGACTCAAGGGCAGAACTGGTGTCTGTTGTAGAACCAAGTAGAGTGACTGCTGGTCTTGTGGGCCTAGATCACCATCTTCTTTGGCTGGAGAAGTCCCTCCACATCCTTGTCAAGCAGAGGACTTTATTTCTATTGCAGTGCTTTGGTGTGGTTGGATTGAGTTTGGTTTGGTTTGGTTTGGTTTGGTTTGGCTTGAACTATAATGGTCCAGCAATGTCTTCCTTGGCTGTGGACATAGCAAGGATACTCAAAAGGAGTCAGCAAGCTCATGCCCACCACCTGCTCTCCATCCTCACTCTTACTGCTGTAGGCTCAGAGGTCTTATTTCATGGGCTGCACTGTCTGGAAGCTCGATCCCTACTGGTTGCCACTAGAGGTAGTGTTTCCACAGGCAGTGAATCCAGAGGATGAATGGATGTTTTCTGTCCCTCTTTATCATGCTGCCAGTGTCCCAACATGAACCCCCTCCTCAGCCTGCATTAGGGTGGGGGGTTGCTGGGGGTGCCTGAGGAGGGCTCCATAGCCTCAAGAAGCCTCTGGTGCCTACGAAGATGCTTCCTCCGTTCGTGTTCCCCTGTGACTTCGCACACCAACTGAGCAGGAAAGGCCCCAGGAAGCCCCTTCAGCCAGCCTAGGGAAAGAGACAAGGTGGGAAAGACCAGGGGTGAGGACAAAGCACAAGTGAGGAGGAAAAGGAACCTTAAGCCTTGGGGTTAATGGTGGATGCCTTAATTAGGTGAGATGCGTGGGGCATTAGTAGACGAGCGGGCAGGTGACAGCAGGTGCTACACCTGCTGCTGCTATGAGTGACAGCAGCATTGAGAGGGCTAGGTCTTGTCACTGCTGTGGAGCCCAGCCATGGCTGTCCACATCACTCGGAGTGCGAGGTGGAGTTTGTTTGCTTGTTTGTTTATTTATAACAAACTAAGGCCTGAAGCCAACCAACCCTTCACATTGGGTTGTACCCCCTTTTTTATTCTGAGTCAGGTATGCATGCTAAGTCACTAAACTGGCCAGGCTGGGTTCAAATTTACAATCTTCCCAATTCAGTCTTGGAGAGTACTGGGATCATGGGAGCCTGATCAGGCTGAAGCACTGATTTGGAGGTAGAGTTCTCACAGAGACTTGCTAAGACCCACAGAACCTTATCCCTTTTATCCCTCATTTCCTCCCCACTCCTCCTTCTTCTCCTCCCCCCCTTCTCCTCCTCCACTTCCTCCTCCTTCCCCCTTGTCTGGCTCCCTCTCACCATCCCGTCTGCCCTGCAGCTCCTCCATCACACACCAGACCAAAGGGGTTTTGCACTGCCTGTTCCCCCATCCAGCTCCCCAACTGCTCACCTTCACCCAGCCTTTTCTGTAAGCTCCACCTCTGTCTCTCCATTTGAAACTCTAACTCTCCCTAATGCTGAAATTCCTAACCTCCTTATTCGGGTCCACATTTATGTTTTCTGTAGCGCTCACCACCTCCCAACATGCTTTTATTTGTCTATTAATCATGTTTATTTTTTATTTGTCTCCTCTATTAGAACGCATGCTGCAGGTCTGGGGACACAGCTCTGTGGCGGAGCATTTGCCCAGGGTAAGGAATGGCCTGGGCTTGAGCCTCTCAACAACACTGCTGAAAGAGAGTGCAGACTCCAGCAGGACAGGAAGCTTTACATGTTTGGTTTAATAAATATCAACTGAAATAACAGATAAAAATCAATAAATAGGCAGCTATCGATTTAATGCGTGCATGAAAGAGTCTCTCACCTTCAGGACTCTTGTGCAGACGCTTGGCAGGAGCTCTGGACTCCACACCGGGTCCCTCAGTCTTGGTAGGTGTAGGTGGCTCTGAACACAGTTCGTGGGAACACTCTGGTAGCAGACAAGTGACATTACAGCAGGATTCAGATTTTTTAGAGTTCCTCCTCGATATTTCTCTTAAGACTCACTTTTGCTTTCCTCTTGCCCTGAGTGTGATACTCACCGCAGTCCTCATAGATGGTGTCTGGGGAGCAGGGCAGGGGACCCGGAGTAGGGAAGGCTCCCAGCCAGCGCTGCATGTCTGATCTGGTGGGGACAGAGGGAGGACTCACAGGGGTGTTGGTCTGAGAGGTTGAGGGAAGGTCTCAAGACTCACTGGTACTGGTGGTGGTGGCGAGGGGTGTGTGTGTGTGTGTGTGTGTGTGACACACACATGCTGGGCACAGGCTCTACCACTGAATCACACCCCCAACCCCCCCCCCCCCCCCCCCCCCCCCCCCCCGCATGCGCTTTCTGGTACTACAACTCACAGGGAGGAAGCTTGGAGCAGCCGGTGGGTGGGGCGCCCCTGGTGGTTGCTGAGAAGGGAGAGACGGAACGTAGGGGGTCCAGATGGGTCTGGAACCTGCTGGGCCTGCACCAGGGAGCGATGGGCATAGTCCAGAACCTGCAGCCGCTGCCCACTGCCCAAGGAAGAGGGAGTTCAGAAGACAGCAGGAATCCCGCTAGACGCCTCCCCTCTACCCAGCCCGGACTCAGAACACACCTCTTCGGCTGAGTGATGAGCAGCAGGTCGCTAAAGAGCAGCAGGCAGAGGGGAGTGAAGCGGGGCCGGGAGGTGAAGAGCACGCCCCCCCTCCGGCACCCTAACTCGGTCAGCTCCCCCTGCAATTCTAGGCGCCTTGAGCAGGAGACGAGCGGCAGAGCCTGCGAGAAAACGCCAAGTTCTAGCTTCACTGTGCTGGGGGAAAGGCGAGATGAGGGGGTCTGGGCCGGGACTAACCTTGACCTTGTGGAAGCACAGCCTCTGAGTGAGCCGGATCAGCTCTTCCGTCTGCTTCATGCGCCCTACCTCGGCGCTGCAACGCTCAATGATCTGAGTGAGGGACGCAGGTCATCCACCTCCTACTCCCTTCCACCCCTCCCGTCACTTCTCCCAGCCTCAGCTTCCCTCCTGCCCACCTTGCTGATAGCGCCCAAGGCCTTCTGGGCATTTTCTTGGCGACTAGATCCCTCCTCCGTCTGGCGCAGGATGTTCTTGGGACAAGGAGGAAAAGTGACTGGAGTTCCTGCTCTGGGACCTTGGATTCCACGGGCCCACAGACCAGAGAGCCTGGCCTGGCTCAGTGAAAGAGTTCGGGGTCACAGTGCAGCAGCAGTAGCCTCAGCAAGGCCGAGAGGCTATGGGGTGTCTTCGCCATAGTCTATAAGGGGTGTGTGTGAGTGTGTGTGTGTGTGTGTTCCTACCTTTCTACTCTACCCAGACTCACTCTGCAGAGCCCATTTTTTCCCTTACCCTTATGTATTTTCGTACCTCTAATAAATATGTAATTTAGCGCAGTTAAAAAGAGAAGGGCCGGGGTCTGGCAGGATGGCTCAATGGTCTAAAGCGCCTGCTTAGGAAAGCATGGGCGGCTGCAGGGACCGCGGTTTGATCCCCGGCACCACATGCTGCGCCAGCCCTGCCCTCAGGGCCGGCTGAGCCGGCCATGAAAATGAATAAATAAACAAACAAAAGTTCTGAAACAAGAAATAAAATAAAATAAAAAGTTCTTTAAAAAAAGAGAGAAGGGCCGGCCAAACAGCTCAGCAGATAAAAGCATCTGGGGGGGGGGGGGATCCTGGCAAGCCTTGCAGGCCCTGCCCCCAGGTTCCCCAGACAGCGATTGAGACTGGGCATGGTGGGCCTGTAATCCCAGTACTTGGGAGGCTGAAAACAGGAGAATGACTGCCAGACCGATCTACATACATAGTGAGACCCTGCAGACCCCGTAGACCCTGTACCAAATACATATGAGAGAGAGAGAGAGAGAGAGAGAGACCGACCAACAGACCTCACAACCTGTTAGCTACATAAAGTCATGTTGTCTCTCTTGGCCTCAATTTCCCCATACATAAAATGGGGATAATACGTAGGGCATCAATAACCTAGTATTGAGGCTTCCAGAAGGTAATATTATATAAAAGGGGCTTGGCATCATCCTGGGCTTACAGTAAATAGTGAAAAAGTAGGTTGCTCTTATTTTAATAATTATTAACTATAACTATTAGTGTAAAACTATATAAGATAATCAGTAATATCTAGATTTCAGTTGTGTCTCCATCAATTATTTCTGTATGACCAGAAGTACATTAAACCTATACTTCCATTTGTCTTCTATAAAGTAAGGTAAGTAACAGTTCCTAGCCAGAGAACTCAGTAGCATAAGTGCCTGTCTGGCAAGCACAAGGTTCCCAGTTTCATAGCGGTACAGTCAAAAATAAAAATAAACTTAAAAAAATAAAAAATAAAGAAGCATAGTTCCTTCCCTAACCTCACACAATAAGGTTAAACAGGCATGTAGCACTTAGGGCTGTACTTCAAACCACAGTGAGTGAGTGAGTAGGATTGGTATCATTATGATTACTGATACTGTGCTGTCCAGACTGGGGAAAGACAAAGCCGAACAAGACTAGCGAAGCTGGGCTGGAGCTGGGCTCAGTGACTGAAGCATGAGCTAGTGTGCTGGTGGCCCTAGCACCCAAAAAAATAAAAGAAATTGAGCCAAGGATATAGCTCCATGGCACAGCACCTGCCTAGAAAATGCAAGGTCCTGAGTTTGATTCCCAGTACCCACCCCTCCTCCCAAGAAAAATAAGCAAAGAATCTGAGCACCTCACTGGCAACTTCTCACATTAAAATCCCTACAGTGAGTGATTTGGTAGGTAGAAATTTCTACTTAGAAATAGAAGAATTCTCAACTCTTTTTCCCCTTAATATTCCCCCACTAATAAGCCTTGTTTAGACATGATTTCCCTGAGTCTTCCACCCACTGTGAATTTCTTTCCTTCTTTCTTTCTTTCTTTCTTCCTTTCTTTCTGTTTTTTAAGACAGGGTCTTATTATATAGTCTAGGCTGGCCTTGAGTTCACTATGTAGCCCACACTTGGTCTTAAACTTGAGGTAATCCTCCTGCCTTTGCCTCCCAAATGCTGGGATGACAGGTGTGCACCACCATGCTCAGCTATAAATCTGTTGTTATACCATGGCATTTAAAGTACCATAATGGGGGCCCGGCAGGATGGCTCAGTGGTCTAAAGCGCCTGCTTAGGAAAGCTTAGGCGGCTGCAGGGACCACAGTTCGATCCCTGGCACCACATGCTGCAACAGCCCTGCCCTCAGGGCAGGCTGAGCAGGCCATAAAAATAAATAAACAAACAAAAGTTCTGAAACAAGAAAAAAAAATAAATAAATAAAGTACCATAATGATTAGAATAGCTCAGGTTTTTCATCCCCAAAAGAACTCCTTCCTGTTGGAGGTTATATCAGCTAGGTGGAGGCAGAGCAGAACTACATCTAGGCCATTTGTCTCTAGCTAGAGGCCCTTTCCCTGCACCCATTCTGGCTGGTGTGGCAGAACACGACCAAGCCAGGAAGGTACCTGCAGCAGCATGCGGAGCCGGGTGATACGCTGGAAGGGCAGCAGCAGGAAGGAGGGCAGAGGGAGCCGCTCGCACTTGGGGAGGCTCTGCAGCCTCCCAAGCTCCGCTGAGAAGCGCACATTTGTGTCCCTGCAAGAAACAGGCCCAGCTGACTAATGACATTGTGGAGCAAGGTCCTGATTCTTCAACCAGCTCACCCTACCCTTACCCTGTTCCAAAGCTTCTTCCCACACCTCTGGGAAACAGTAGCTCCTTCCCTGAACCACAGTTTTGCTTTCCACTAAAACTTGGTCCAAAAATGTTAAATGGAAAAGCCAGACATAAACAATTTATAAGCTTAAAATTGCACTCTTTTCTGAATAGCACGATGCAATCTCAAGCCATTCCACTACACCCCACATAGGATATGCATCATTCCTTTGTCCAGCATACCCCTGCTGCATACATGACCCACCACCTTGAATCACTCAGCCACTGTTCCAGCTATCAGACTGACTAGCAGCATCACAGTGCTTGTGTCCAAGTAGCCCTTATTTTACTTAATAATAGCCCCACTGTGAAAGAATGGTGACAATGGCAATTTTATCAAAGTATGTTGCTATAATTTTTCTACTTTATTATTAACTGCTGCTGTTAACTTCCTATAGCACCTTATTTATACGTATATGAAAAACGTAGGATGTAAGGTTCTGTGCGATCCACGGTTTCAGGGTCCTGTGGGCATCTTGGAATGCAAACCACATGGAGAAGGGAGGACAACGGCACTCACATAAGGCGGCTGTAGGTCTCCTCCTGATACTGCTGGTTCCGAACATAGTCCACGTACACAGAGAAGGGCCCCACTGCATGCGCATGTACCACGTCACACAGGTCGCTGATGTGGGGGGAAGAACACACCCGGGACAGTAACGTTCCTAGAAACCTGAAGGAGCAGGGGAGGGATCGATGGAGAGTCCTGAGGGCCAGGTCTTCGTGTTTTAGGGAGAAGAGCTAGGAACCAACAGAGCTTACAAAAAGAAGAATCTGGAGAAAGCTAACAGGACACTGAGCAGCCCAAAGCCAAGATTCCAAGGAGGACGGGACCCCACTGACCGCTCACTGACTCCCTGGACACGCTGCACATTGGAGAAGAGTGTGTGGTGATCCCTTGGGGTGAGCGTGTCTCTGAGGGCCCGGCTCAGCACAAAGGTGTCCGTCAGCAGCTTCAGGGAGCGCAGATAGGAGGCCTCAGAGGTCACCACCTCAAACAAACTCTAGGAAGAAGTCCAGGGCAATAGTGACAGCCTCACTCATGCTAGCCCAGGACCTGGGTCACGTGCATCCCCCAGATGGCCTGTTCAGAGCCACCCCAGTGTGCTCACCTCTTGCAGGCGTTTCTCCTGGGGGCTGAGGGTCTCAAGGAGGCCACTGGCTCGCACGGCCGGAAGCTCCTGCCACAGGGTGTTGCGAGGCCCAGGGGGTCTTATGAAGGCAGGAGCTTCCCCAGGATTTGCTGGACAGGGGCCTCCATCCTCACTAACCCCCCACAGCTCCTCTGACAGCACAGCTGCTCGGTAGGTCTGGTACAGAGGTTCTAGAAAGCAGGCAAAGCACATCAGGGAAGTCCAGAGCCCCAAACTCTGCCTATTGCCTGAAGGTCAAAGCAGTGATCCCAGATCCAAAGAGTCTCACCATCCTGCAGGGGCAGCTCCCAGTTCTGCTCCTTCAGTTCCTCCACCCCCTCCTCATCCCTGTGGAGAAAGAGATAGGTATTCCCAGACCCATCCTGGGTAGTGGTCCACTCTACAGTTGCTGTTTTCAGGGTAGTAAAAGGCATGTACAAAGTGCATGTCTCATAGGCAGGGACGCTGAGGCCTCCCCAGATCAAGCGCTAGACTTTCCTATGTGCCTCTTGGGGGTGAGCTAAGTGGACTCCATCCATTCCCACTATCTCAACTACTGTGTAGCACGGACTCCCATGTCTCTGCCTCCAGCTCTCTCACATAGCAGCCATTGTCTGAAAGGCACCATTTGCACCTCAATGAAACTCCACACAGTCAGGCCCGGGGTGGTGGCACACACCTGTAATCCCAGCACTTGACAGGCTGAGGCAGGAAGATCAATGTGAGTTCGAGACCAGCCTGGGCTATAAAAGTGAGCTCAAAGCCAGCCTGAGCTACGTAGTGAGACCCTGTCTCAAAAAGACAAAAAAAAAGAAAAAGAAAAAAGGAAACTCCACACAGGTCAAATCCAAATTCTTCAGATGGCTCAATAGAATAAGTGCTTGCCTGGCAAGCACAAGGGCCTGAGTTCAATCCCTGGTTACACACACACACACACACACACACACACACACACAATCCAAACTCTTACACCTGCCCACTACCACCTGTAGCTCTCATGTCCCCAGCATTCCCATGCACTCATTTAAGCTAAAGCATAATAATAATGAAATAAGAAATGCTAATAGTGGCTGTGGTTTTAGCTCAGAACATTTGCATAGTGTACATGAAACCTTAGGTTCAGTCCCCAGCACCATAAAAAAGTACAAAAAATTAAAAAATGTGCTAGATTGTTGCAAGCTTGAGATCAGCCTGGTTACAAAGTGTGCTCAAGGCCAACCTGAACTGCCTAGCAAGACTATCTCAAAAGAGAACACACACATACACACACACACACACACCACACGCACACACACACAAAGCTAGTAAATGTTTGCTCCATGAATGCACAGATCCAGATTATCTCCCATGATGATAGTAAATCTAGCATGATTAACAGGCCCAGATAACAAAGAAAAGATGGTTATAGTCATCAAACGGATTGGCAGACAGTAGCTGCAATGGAGGCTCAAGGCAAGGGAAGGAATTTTTTTTTTTTTTTAATCTTTTTGAGACAGGGTCTCTCTATGCAGTTCAAGCTGGACTTGAGTTCACTTTTATGGCCCAGGCAGATCTCAAACTCACACTGATCTTCCTGCCTCAATATCCAAAGTGCTGAGACTACAGGCGTGTGCCCCCATGGCCGGCTGAAGGAAATTCAAATGGAGCACTTGCTACAGGCCCGGGTCCTTGGCATCACCTTTTCTCCTATCCCATGGAGCAGTTGGCATATCTATCACCATTTCCAACCTGAGGATGCTTAGACCCAGAAAGACGGAAGATTTGTCACATAGCTAATGAGGGGTGAGACACGTCAGCTGCGAGTCTCTGGAGCCCTAGCCCTTCTTTCCCTCACTTTGATGGAAGTAGGAGCTACTTGGACCTGAAGGTTAGCTTCCCTCAGCATGGCAGGATGAAGAAGGAGGAGTAAAGTGGGCTGTTCAGTACCTGCCCTCCACGGCTGCAGGGAAAGGGTTCTGGTGTAGAGGAACATCATCAGGGCTGTCCCCTGGAAAGACAATCCAGAGTGAAGAGAAACTTCTAGGGCCCCCAACACAAGACTCTTCACAGAGCCCCACCGCCACTCCTGGCTCAGTAGCAACTGCTGCTGTAAAAACTACAACTACCATCAGCCCCAGAACAGAAGCTACTGAAGGAACAAATATCCCAGGGACTATTGGGATTGTAGTTCTTTGGATTTTAGGTCACTCCACATCTATCCTTCAAAGCTCAGAGGTCCCACAGCATCCCTTTGTGCACAAACACACACACACACACACAGTCCCTTCACACCTTCACGCCCGGTACCTATTTGTATTCCATCTTCAGAAGGCAAATCGAGATCTGGCTGTGGAGGGTCTCCAGAGAAAGTAGCATCCTGTCTGATCCGAGTTGGCTTGGGGGGCTTGAGGGGTGGCAGAAGTTTGCGCTCAGCAGTGGAGCGATAGGATGTGAGGACGACTGCAGGATGACTGATGCCGGAGGAGTTAGGACGTGAGCGGGAGGTGCGCAGCGGGGAGGCCCTGCAGGGGGCCCTGGGGCCATCCTCAGAGCTGCCCACAGGTACCCATCGGAGCTCCAGGCCAGGCTGGCTGATGTGGCACACACAAGGGCAGCAAGGAGGGCAGGCCAGGACAGCATCTGTGGCAGACAGGGCATCCTAAGGAGAAAGGCCTTCGCCTGCCCACCCTGCCAGGTCCCCTCCTGGCATCTGCAGACCCCCTGTGCCCTGATTGTCCTCAAATCCCCTGAAATACAGAAAGTGGGTTTTCTGATCACAAAATTTGGTTGAAAGACTAACACCTGAAAGTTCCCAGTCTGCAAGCACCAAAAACTACGATGGGCTCATCCAGGCCACTCTGGCCCTGTCATGCACTTACCTGGAGCGCCATTCTCCTGGGACAGGTTCCCAGCAGGGTCCTTTCTCTCCCCATTCACATCTGCTCCCCCTGGAGGGCCCCGCTCCAGAGAGCCTGCAGCCTGGGTCCTGTCTTCGGCTCCCCATTCAAACCTGCCTGCCAGTCGCCGTACAGTGCCAGGGGCCGAGGTGGAACCGCCCTGCTTCAGGCCACCGGCCATGGGGAGCAGGGGCAAAGGTGCGCAAGGTGACCCGGAGGGCTTGGGTGGGGGCACTGGAGAACAGACAGCAGGTTCTGGGGAGCCAGAGCGCCTGGACATTGGACTGGGCGTACTGGAACGTGAGTCTGGGGAAGGCTGGGAGTCAAGACTGGTTCTAGAAGCCGACGGAGGCAGAAGAGCAGGGGGCTTGAGGGATGCAGCTGGGGGCTCCCAGAAAATGGGGGTACACCCTGGAGCTGCTGCATCACTGGAGGTTTGGGAAAGTGCCTGGGGAGAAGAGCCGTTATGAGAAGGCCCTGGGGAGTGGGGAGCCCGTGGGCGGGAAGGGGGCCGGGGCCGGATGATCCGGGAGGGCTTCTGGGCGGGGGGTGTTGCTGCAGGAAGGGGCTGGGCTGACATCTCCCTCTGAGATCTTCAAAGGAGTGGGGCGTTCTGCTGGAGTCATCCCCTGAGAAGGGTGGGGGGAGAGAGAGCCCCTTAGTGTCCCAAGTGGGTAGACTGAGGACATCTGAACGCGTGGAATCAGGAGGGATGGCTAGTCATCCCCTCCTTGCCCCTCATTTGCACTGTCCCTCTCCTTCTCAGCTCTCACCTTCCCTTCTGTTCTGCCCTGGCTTTCTTGACCCTCACACCCTTCACTTTCAGCGTGTGTGTGTGTGTGTGTGTGTGTGTGTGCGCGCGTGCGCGTGTGTGTGGAGGTGTTGCTAGGCATGGAACCAAGGGTGCTGAAACCCAAGGGTACTCTACCCTTAAGCCGTATCCCCAACCTTTTTTGTTTTGGTTTGGTTTGGTTTTTTGTTGTTGTTGTTTTCTTTTGTTTGTTTGTTTTCTCACAATCTTTTTCATTGTGAGACAAATTCTTTCTGAACTGTTCAGGCTGGGTCCAAACTCAGTGCCTGCGTCAGCCTCCCCAGTAGCTGGGATTGCAGGTGTGTGCCACCATGCTCAGCTTCACTCTGTCTTTTGACTCCTGCTGCCACAGTCAAGCCAGAGGAGACAAGGCTGGGAGACTGAGTCAGTGGAGGTGGAGGCACCAGATAATCAGAGAAATGTAGAAGAGATTCCACTCTCCAGCTTGCCGGTATATACACACCAAATAGACCTCAAGAACTATCAGTCCCTGTGTGCCACGGAGGTTGCAAGATGTGTGTTGCTCTTATGTTCTGTGTGCTGGCTGGATAAGTGTACACCAGGAGAGAGGGTGGACAGTGTGTGGGGCCCCAGAGGCATGTGCAGTGTGAGTGTAGGAACAGCAGTATAAGGGTGTACGTGTGTTCTGTGTCATCTGGGAGGAGTGTTCGAGGTGTGTACACACACCCATGTGTGCATGTCCAGGCTCGGCCTATGAGGGATGCATCACTCTTTCCCGGCTCCCACCAGCCCCCGCCCCCATTTCCCAGTTCCTCTCTCTGGACTCTCCCTTTCCGGATTATTTTTAGTCTCCTTTTCCTGCCACAGAGATTCCTGGAGCCTCTGACCCCAAGAGACTATGAGGCACAGGGTCTTCTGTCCCTGATCTTTTCTATCCCTGCCTGGCCCAGGTCTAGACAAAAGAGAGAGGCTGTGAAGGCGGAGGTGTGCGGGGAGCGGCACTGGGTCCTGGCAGGATGTCCAGGAAGGTAGCGGCAGACCAGGACGCCGGCTAGCACCAATGGGCCCAGGATACTGGGCCTGGGCTGCTCTTCCTCTCATGAGGAAGGAGGCTGCTGTCTGCATGAGACTAGGGTCAGAGCTGGGATGAGGGGAGCCCTCAGACCATCTTCAGGAGCCACCAAAAGTCACTGCCTTCCAGCCGGCAGATAGGTTCTTGAAAATGATGTGGGGTGGGGCAGGGGCTACAGACCATGAGACTTGCAGCTCAGTGGCCTCTGTGTCCTGGCAGGCAGCCACTTAGGGTCCTCCTCAGACCCTACTCTCCTTGGGATCCCATCCACCTCCCCTCAGGTACCTGTATTTACTTCCTTCCCCATCCCCCTCTCAAGCCACCCCTCCACTTAGGCCTCCTGCAGGTAGTAGGGGCCCCAAGCACTCACCCTCAAATTCCCTCCACTCTCAGTCACCTCCCGGGGCTGAGTGAGTAGGGGCAGGAAACAGGAATCAGATCCTCTTCCCAACCGGACACCCCCCCCCACAACCACACCACGCTCCACATGCGCACACCGGGGCCTTGGGAGATGAGAAAGACCTGGTGTCCAGGGTGTCAGAGGCCAAGGGGTCCAGAGAGGACTGCGGCGTACGCACACATTCAGTCAGCATCCCTAGGCCACTGCGGTTCCTGGGCCGCCTGGAGTGGGGGTGGGGCAGATGGCGTGGGATGGTGGCAATGCAGGGGTTGGACAGCATGGGTGCTGCTATCTCAGCTATGGGACAGTGCGCGCGACCTTTTGTGACCTGGCCAGCCATCTCTCCTAGGCCTGCACTGCTTCCTGCCTTCTTAGCCTCCAACCTTTCCTGGTGTGAGCCAGCCCACTCTTCTCTTCAAAGGACCCCTAGGGCAGCTTCCTCCCTGGCTCTGCAGAGACTCCCCACCAACTTACCTTTATCTTTTCTGGAAGCTGTTTCTATTTTCTGCCGGTCCTACCTGCTCCTTGGAGCAAGAAACGCAGACTATTGTCTCCAGTCATCCGCTCCTGTGTTCCTGGGGCGGGAACCCAGGGCCCAGATTGCGATCTCCACAGAGGAAGCCCTTTCCTCAGCCCCACCCGTCCATTGTGTCAGTGTGTTTGTGCGTGCGTGTGTGTGTGTGTGTGTGTGTGTGTGTGTGTGTGTGTGTGTGTGTGTGTGTGCAGGCAAGAGCCAAGAGGGGAGGGGCAGCTGAGATCTGTCTCCTCCAAGGGGGTGTGACATTTGCTGGGACCCCTGCTGCTCACCTTTGTTTGGTCCTTGTTTCTCTGGTTCCCAGTGTCTCACTACTGTCATAACAGGAGTCAGGGCCTCTGTTGAGGAAGAGCAGGACTCCTCTCATCCTTGATTTGTTCTGTAGTTGATAAGGGCTGGCCAGACAGCTCAGCAGATTAAAGCGCCTGGTTAGGCAGATACAGGGATTGGAGGTTTGATCCTGGCCTACCATCCCTGCCCTGATTCCTGGTTATGCTGAGATGGTGATTGAGACTGGGCATGTAATCCCAGCACTGGAGAGGCTGAAAACAGGAGAATCACTATGAGTTCAATCTGTGTAGTGAGACCCTTTAGACCCTGTAGACCAGTGGTTCTCAACCTTTCTAATGCCGTGACCCCACAATACAGTTCCTCATGTTGCAGTGACCCCAAAGCAAAAAATAATTTTGGTGGCTACTTCAAAACTGTAATTTTGCTACAGTTATGATTCGGAATGGCTTTAGGCAACCCCTATGTTTTGGTCGTTTGACCCCCGCTGGGGTAACGACCCACAGGTTGAGAACCGCTGTGTGTACAAAAGAGAAAAAGAAGAAGAGGAAGAGAAGAGAAGAGAAGAGAAGAGAAGAGAAGAGAAGAGAAGAGAAGAGAAACTGGGCTCACAGGGATGGAAATGTGTCATAAAAAACCACCAAGAGGGTGCAATGAGCCATACCCCAGCCTGGACTGCAGGGTGCTGGGAGAAAGATGCAAGTATCAGTGGTAAGCCAGCATGGCAGTGCACACCTGTAGGTTGGGAGGCTGATGCAGGAGGATGGATGCCAATTTGAGGCCAGCCTAGTCTACACAGTGAGTTCATAGCCAGCTTGTACTATATAGTGAGGCCTTGTCTCAAATAAAAAAGCTAGCAGTAAGTTCTGAAGGTCTTTGCCCATACCCAACTCCTGCTCTGCGTCTTATGCCTTTCTCTGTCTCTCTCTGTGTCTCTCTTCTGTCTTTGTCTCTCTCTGTGTCTTTCTCTGTCTCTCTCTCTGTCTCTCTGTCTGTCTGTCTGTCTCTCTCTCTCTCTCTCTCTCTCTCTCTCTCTCTCTCTCTCTGTCTCAGCAGAAAGAAGACATTGTGAAGAAAACCCAGAAAGTTCACATGAAAGTATTTTAATTCTATTTTTCTCAAAGGAAAAGGCTAAAGCCTTTCTAGTCCTCACCAAGGGCCCACATCCAATCTACCATCCTCCCCAGCTTCTCCTCCTCTTGGCTATGCTCCTCCTCAAGGCCTTGGCACTACCTATGCGCTCTGCTTGAAAACCTCCTTCCCAGAACATCCTCATGGACAATTCAAGGAGGAAATGTTGAGTAGGTGAAAGAGTCACTCTCCTAACAAGGCCTGCCTCAAACACTCCAAAATCGCAATCCAGAGCTAGTGGCAATAGCATGTGCCTGCATGTCCCACCCATCGTACTCAGCCTGAATCAAGAGGACCAGCTTGAGCTGAGGAGCTCAAGGCCAGCCTGGGCGACATAGAGAGATGCTGTCACCAAAAGAAAAAAGAATAGCCGGGCATGGTGGCGCACGCCTATAATCCCAGCACTTGGGAGGCTGAAGCAGGAGGATTGATGCGAGTTCGAGACCAGCCTGGGCTACAAAAGAAGTGAGCTCAAGGCCAGCCTGAACTGCATAGTAAGACCCTGTCTCGAAAAGACAAAGACAAAAACAAAAACCTGTTTGTTTGGGCTGGGCGGGATGGCTCAGTGGTCTAAAGTGCCTGCTTAGGAAAGCTTGGGCGGCTGCAGGGACCGCGGTTCAATCCCCAGCACCACATGCTGCGCCAGCCCTACCCTCAGAGCAGGCTGAGCCGGCCATAAAAATAAATAAACAAACAGACAAATGTGAAACAAGAAAAAAAAGATAAATAAAATTAAAAGTTCTGAAACAAGGAAAAAAAAAAAAAAAAGATGCAACAGATATTCAAGAGAGGGTTAACAGGGGACAAAATCCCCCAGTTAATCTTTCATCAGATCAACTCACCAGGTCAAAGGCCTGGCTCGGTATCCAAGCCCAATTGCAATATGATGATGTGGCTATTGTGCAAACTCATATTTGTTGCTTGAGGGCATGGGAAAAGGTGGAGAGGACAGAAGAGGCTAAAAATCATTGGCTAAGGTTCTCCAATCTGATAAGGAACCATATATAAATTTTGTCTCCCAATGAAGGGAGGCTATACACAAAACAGTGACAGCACCAGATTTGAGGGAGTTATTATTACAAACTTTGTCTTCTGAGAACACAAATACCGAGTGTCAAAAGGCTCTGAGTCTCTTAAAGACACAGGGTGCATCGTTGGGAGAATATATTAAGGCCTGTGCTGATATAGGCTCAGAGCCACACAAAGCTAATTCTTTGACAGCTGCCTTACAGTCTTTTTTAAACAAAATCATACCAAATGTTTTAACTGTGGAAAAAAAATGGGTCATATGAGAAAAACTTGGAGAAAAGGACAAGATTAAAAAAAAAAAAAGAAGAAGAAGAGGAAGATAAGAATAACAAGACTGCTCTTGAGGGGCTGGGGAGATAGCTGAGGGGCACAAGTGCCTGTCTAGTGAGTGCAAGGTCTTAAGTTCAATTCCCAGTTCGGCCATAAAACAAACAAACAAAAACCTGCTCCTGACTTTGTCTGAGATGTGGAAGAGGTAAACATTGGGCTAATGAATGCCACTCCAAACTTCATGAGAATGGCCAACCCATACAACCTCAGGGAAACTGGAAAAAGGGCCCGACAACCTATTGTGTGGAGATAAACAATATGGGATACCCACAGTATCCAGGGTGTAGTGCTGACCCTGCTTTCAGGGTGCTGAGAGAGGGAATGAGTCTGGGAGTGGTGGTGCACATGTAAGGGGGGGTGCACTTGGGAGGCTGAAAACAGGAGAATCACTACAAATCCAATCTATGCACCTATAGACCTTATCCTAAATACAGAAATTAAACAAAAAGAGAATTCTCTGATAATTGACAAATAAGAAAATCTGACTAGTCTACTTATAATTATGAATTTCTAAAAATTATAATAAAGTTACTATAATTTTATTTGACCAAAAGATTTATTTGAGTGCACTTTGATTTCATAAGGATGTTTGTGTATTCTGTGTTTGTTTATGTGTCATTCAGTGAAGAGCTGTTCCTCTGTTTTCTTTTTTTGTTGTTGTTGATTTGTTCTAAATATAAATTGAGATATAGACGTAAAAGTGTGTTTTTTCCTAAATCACCAGATAGTTAAAGTGATTTTTTTCTTTTTTTGTATTTTAGGGAAGGATCTTCAGGGTGTTTGGGGTCTCACTACTAGATCAGACTTGTAGGGATCCATCTGTTTACAGCCTCCTGAGAGCTGGGATTACAGGTACATGGGCCATCACACCCAGTTCACCCTGGGGGCAAGGCCAGCATGGCAGGCCCTGGGATTGGCTGGTCCTTCAAAGTGATATTGAAGTTGATTTATACACAACACATCATAAGGTTTAAGGTAGTTAAACAAAAATTCCCTACAGTGAGAAAAAGTTATTAGAGAGGAGTCCAACTGATGAATAAGAGGTGTGCCCAACCTTTTTATCCATTAGTGAGGAGCTCTCAATAATCTCAGTAGTCTCTTAAGAGACACCCTCAATAAATTGGTCATTGGTTAAAAAATACAGTTAAAAAAATACAATAATGTTTTCTCTTTAAAGATGATTTTTGGGGCTGGGGAGATAGCTCCATGGCACAAGTGCCTGACTGGCAAGTACAAGGTCCTGAATTCAAACCCTAGTCCTGCCAAAATAAATGAATAAAGGTGGTTTTGGTACAAAACTAAATTAAGAAACAAAAGTTTTCATATGTGTATGGTGATTCACTATTGTTAATCTTATAGCACATCAAGTGCATTTATGATTCCAGGTGTACAAGTCTTTCAAAATGCAAAATGAAAATTGCTTATTGGGATGAGACTTTCTCAGATTCAAAATTCTGCCTTTAACAAAAAGCTTACAAAGCCGGGCGTGGTGGTGCACACCTGTAATCCCAGCACTTAGGAGGCAGAGGCAGGAGGATCTGTGCAGGTTCGAGACCCGCCTGGGCTACAAAAGTGAGCTCAAGGCCAGCCTGAACTGCATAGTGAGACCCTGTCTCAAAAAGACAAAAAAAAAAAAAAGTTTATGATGTATATCCAATTTAAGGATGACTAATTAGATGAAAATATTTTATGTATAAGATAAGGATCAGTGGTTAAATTATGTCAAAACAAAAATCTAAGTATGTCACAAAATGTCATCAAGATTGTCTTACTCCAATGCTGTATATGATTTGTTTTGCGGGACCGGGGTTCAAACTCATGACCTTGCACTTGCCAGGCAGGCACTTGTGCCACAGAGATATCTCCCCAGCCCCAATGCTGTATATGGTTTTGATTTCTAAGTTTATTTGTAAAATTATGTAACTTTTGTCTATCAACTTCTATAAGGACTTAAATATTAGAATATTCATGGGCAATTATAAAATGAGCTAATAAAACTTAAAGAAAATGCTCATTAAGTGAAAAGGGGGAAGTGATGTGATACACACAAAAATACTTAGATTAATTGTGCAAAAAGTTCTAGTTATATTAAATTATTTATTTATTTATTTATTTATTTATTGCAAACCCAGGGATTGAACTCAGGCCCCTGCACTTGCCAGGCAAGTGCTTTTTCCACTGAGCTAATTCCCCAGCCCTTATATTAAATTTTTTTAAATCAACTGCCAGATGGATCTTCTGCTGCAGACTGTCATTGGAGAAAAGAAATACTGAAAAAGTGATTTGGGTACCAACTTGACAAAACCTAGAAAATGAGCAAACATAAATATTTTGATAGAAAAATAGTATCCGCTTGTTTCTTGCTATGGTGACTTTGTTGTCATTTACAGTAAATGTTAAAGGTAATTTTAGTTATTGGGCTTTATATAATGTCTAAATTCTTCTGTTAGCCTTAACTTTTCTAGAGATAGCATTTACTATTTTTTTGTATTTTTTAGGGAAGAGTGTACAGGATGTTCAGGGTCTCACTACTAGATCAGACTGACAGTGATCTGCCTGTTTATAGCCTCCCAAGAGCTGGGATTACAGGCTGTGCCACCACACCCAGACTCAATTGCAGTCTCGGCGAGCCTTGGGGACGGGACCAGCCAGACAGCCCAGAGATCAAGCCTGGGCCCCTGTGCCTGCTTGCAGGTGCTTTAGTACACTGAGTTATTTGGGCAGCCAACATTTATATTCTTAAGGCAAGGACCAGAATTTGCTTTCTGTTAAACTATGATGCCTATGGCAAGACTCTCCTTCCATGATGCTATTTATTTTCTTTCTTTCTTTCTTTCTTTCTTTCTTTTCTTTCTTTCTTTCTTTCTTTCTTTCTCAGAACCTAGTCTTGAACTTAGGACCTTGCACTTGCCAAGCAGGCATTTGTGCCCCTGAGCTATCTCCTTGGCCCCTTGATGTTATTTCAACATCTGCTGGAGGCACTACAGAAGAGAACAAAAAGAATGACAGAGAGTTGGCCTGATAGGTCAGTAGACTAAAGCACCTGCTTAGGATAGCACAGTGGCCAGGGTACAATACCAGGCAGGCTGTTCACTGGGCATGGTGGCATGTGCCTTGTAAGCTCCATGCTTGGGAGGATGAAAATAGGAAGTTCACTACAAGTACGATCTGTGTAGTGAGATCATGTAGACTCTGTCCTAAAAACACAGAAAAAAGAAAAAATAAATAAAGAATAATGGTACTCTTGATAGCCATAAATTTAGAAACAATAACAGTCACAGCTAACAGTCACAGCCACAGCTGCTACAGCTAGAAAAGCACTGAGTCAAAGTGTACAAACTGTTCACTTTGTGTAGCAGTGGCATACATACACAGAAACAGTTATGGAGGGGCTGGGGAAATAGCTCCAAGGCACAGATGCCTAGATAGTGAGTTCAAACCCCAGTCACACACACACACACACACACACACACACACACACAAAGAGAGAGAAAGAAACAGTTATGGAGGGGCTGGGGAGATAGTTCTGTGGCACAAGTGCCTGCCTGGCAAGTGGGAGATCGTGAGTTTGAACCCTGGTCTCGCAAAAAAAAAAAAAAAAGAAAAGAAAAGAAACAGTTATGGACTTCAAAGACACATAGATTCAGAGTTTATACTAAGTAAATGATTTAGAACAAGCTGTTGTTATGCTAGGAGATCAAATTGTCAATTTACAATTGTTTAAAAATGATTGAAATACCTCCTCATTCTGTGTAACTCCAATTCTCTGGAATCAAACTCATTTCCCATGGGAAAATGTAAAAAAGCTCTTATTGTATCATAGTAATATTACCTCTGATATCCTGTCTCTTCAGCAACATATTGATAATACTTTTGCAAAGCAATTGTCAGAATTGTCTGGTACTAATCTGTTTCAAGGCATCTCTAATGGCATTGAAAACCTTAAATCTTTTTCATGGTATTCCATGATCTGGTAGGAGCATAGTAATAATTTGTTTACATTGTCTCTGTACTGCTTATATATCTTGTCTGGCCTGGCCATGAGGATAAACCAACCAACAAGCCATAAATCAAAAATCTATCATCCTTGCTCCAATACTCCACAGAAATCCATCACAAAAAAAACAGAAATGGGGAAATGTAGTGATATGAGTCAGAAGTTTACTGTACAGAGGGAGCAAAGAACAAAGAACAGAGCCTAAGGAAACTGGCTCCTTATAATTTTGGCAAGCTGAGATAAGGTAGTAACAGATTCCTGGAGGCAGCATCCTGTCTGTTCTTTGTTCCTTTACCTATGAAGTTATCAACTACTGATATGTAAACTAGCTGGTGAATACAGAAGACAATAGAGATAGCAGATTGTTTATACCAGATTAGTCATGCACTTTCCTTAGACCCCTCTTCAGTCCTCAGTAAATGTGAGAGAAGCTTCCTAAGCTTGGGGCTTACTTAGAGAGACTAATCTCAGTGAGACCTCTGTGGCCAATTTTATCCAGCCATTTATTTACTTACTTACTTACTTACTTATTTATGCTATTGCTGGCTCAGCTTGCTCTGGGGGTGGGGCTGGTGCAGTATGTTGTGCCAGGGCATGGAACCACAGTCTCTGCAGTAACCTAAGCTTGCCTAAGCAGGCACTCTAGACTGCTGATCTATTTTCCAGCCTTTCATTCAGCCTTGCCGTTCTTTCCTTTTCTTTTCTTTTCTTTTTTTTTTTTTTCAGAGCTGGGGTTTGAACTCACGACATTGCACTTGCCAGGCAGGCACTTGTGCCACGGAGCTATCTCCCCAGCCCCAACTGTTGTTCTTTTCACAGCTCCGATCCTTCTACAACACATGAGCTTATTTTAGTCTTCTGCTTGTGAAGAGCCAGTTTGACTAGCACCACTTATTAATGAGGCTATCTTGGAGCTGGGGAGCTAGCTCAGGGGCATGAGTGCCTGCCTGGTAACTACAAGATCCTGTGTTCCATCCCCAGTTCTACAAAAAAAAAAAAAAAAAAGGAGGCTCTCTTTCTTCCAGTGAACACATTTGGCCCCTTTGTCAAAGATAAGATGTGTGAGTGTGTTTGTAGCTTTTTGCATCTTCTAATCTGTTCCACTGATTCTCAGGTCTGTTTTGTTTTTTTCAGTACCATGCTGATTTTGCCATAGTTGCTTTGGACTATAATTTCAAGTCAGGATTATAATGCCTCCTGCTTTGTCTTTGTTTGCAAAATGGTATTTTGATCAAGTTCGCACTAAATTTGTATAACAATTTTGGGAGTACAACCATTTTCACAATGTGGGTTCTTCTTATCCATGAGTAAGGGATATCTTTATTTTCTGGAGGATCTCTTTTTCAAAGTACTCTAATTTTTACTGTATAGATCTTTTATTTCCTTTGTTATATTGATTCCTAAGTATTTTTTTATGAAAAAGCCAAACAACTTACGTGGAAAAATGTATTAATGTTTAAAATGTGCCTATTATTTAATCTAACAATTCTCTCTTCTGCAAAGCCACTAATAATCCAATATATTAAAATTATGATAATAGGATATTTGTTTATCATTTCTTATCATAGAAAACTAGGAAGAACAAAAATATGCACATGCTTGGAAAACGTGCAATACTTAAATGTAACCACCAAAACTGTAGGCATCCCCTGGTCTCACTGAGATTGGTTCTACCCAGGGAGAAACGGCGGCAGGAATGAGAAAGATGAGAAGACAAAAGCTGGGCTAGGTGGTCGCTGATCTACCTGATCTGCAAGACTAACCCACACACAAGGAAACAATCCTTTATTTATACTTTTGCAAAGTTAGTAACTTGTGACACAGGTTGCCTAGCCACTAATAGCTGACCTGAACCAGGCAGGATGGTTATCCCAGGACTGAGGTAGCTTGCTTTAGGCATTGAGGCCTAGTCCCACCTACACACATTTGATCAATATCTTAGCTTCTGTCACTCCACACACAAAACTAGAAGAATAAATGCAAGAGTAATTTTAGGAACATTCAGCCCTTTTCAAGGTGCTTTCTTTTGAAAGCTTCTAATCTTCTCATTCAGTTGTCAAACTATATGTTGTACTGCTTGCAAACTGTATATTTAATGTGTTGAGAAGCTAATTAATCATTTCTTTCTTTTTACTTCCCTCTTGTTTCATTTCATCTTTGTTGTGTCTGTACCAGGGAGCCTGAAGGAGAGGCTCTCAGTATCCAGTGTTCCTAGTCCTCCAAAAATGAACATCACCATTCGTGCTCCTGATGTTGGCACCACTCCTAGTCCTCGGACTAGGCCTATGAGTGACAGCTCTGTCCTCCCTGACATCTCCCTCCCCGAGCTGGACCCTCAAGTGGTCCTGCTTGGTCCTTAACTCCCGTGAAGTCTTTGAAGAAATCAGCTCCTTCTATCTCTGCTTACTTAATGACTGCAGGCTTAAAATATTTCCCCAAGTATTCCATCTTTTTTTTTTTTTTAAGCAAATTACAGGTGTGAGCCACCATGCCTGGCCCCCAAATATTCCATCTTAAGACAAATGCACTCCAATTTTCTTCAGCAAGGTTGATGAGGGTGGGGTGTCACATGAAGGTCACTGCTCCAGTAGGCTCTTTTTATGTATTTAGTACAGGATCCACAGGGCTTCACTATACACATTGGACTCATAGTGATTCTCCTGTTTTTAGCCTCCCAAGTGCTGGGACTACAGGCAAATGCCACCACACCCAGTCTCAATCACCATTTCAGCACACCCTGGGGACCAGGTGGCATGACAGGCCAAGGACTGAACCCCCAGCCCCTGTGTCTGCCTAAGCAGGTGATTTCATCCACTGAGCTATCTGAATGGCCCCAGTAGACTTTTTTTTTTTTTTTTTTTTTTTTTTTTTGAGACAGGGTCTCGCTGTACAGTTCAGGCTGGCCTTGATGGCCTTGAGCTCACTTTTGTAGCCCAGGCTGGTCTTGAACTCTCACCAATCCTCCTGCCTCAGCCTCCCAAGTGCTGGGATTACAGACATGCACCACCACCCCCGGCTCCAGTAAACTCTTATTAAACAAAACCTTAGCTGACCTGGAGGCCAGTTTTCCTCTGAGCCCTTCAGACAGCCCTCTGGTTCCTCTTGGTCCATATGATCTGGTAGACCCATGTTACTGAGAGTATTTATGACAGATGAAGACACTGTAGGAAATCTCAGGGAACTGTAATGGAGTCAGAGCATGACCTTGTGGTTTTGCACCAGGCCTCAAACATGATCAAAACAGAGCTCGTAGATGAGTCCAAAGCACTTTCTCTTACAATGACTTCTCCGAGTTTCAGGTGCCCTAGCAGGTGCCCAGTGACCACAAGTGAGGAGCAGGAATGGGACAGAATGGGTGAGGGTGAGTGTTCTACTTTGTAGCACCTTCCTATTGGGATTTTAAGAGGGATATGTGATAGCCTTCAGACTTTCTTTTTTCTATAGTTCTACCTTAGAACTGTCATTGTTCTAACTTGTGAATCCAGGCATGTCTTTTTTTTTTTTTTTGGTCTTTTTGAGACATGGTCTCGCTATGCAGTTGAGGCTGGCCTTGAGCTCACTTTTGTAGCCCAGGCTGGTCTCGAACTCGCACCAATCCTCCTGCCTCAGCCTCCCAGAGTGCTGGGATTACAGGCGTGAGCCACCACGCCTTTGTCCCCTAACCTGCCATTTCAGTTTGTGGAGGCTTCAGTCCATATTCAGCAGCTCCAAGGCAGAGTGGCACATGGAAGAGAGACTCTTTTTTTTAAAAAAGCTATGTGAAAGGTGTGGTTTCCTTAATTTTTCTCTCAGTGTATTTGTTGTTTGTGTACAGGAATCCAACTGATTTTTAAGTGTTGACTTTGTATCAAGCTAAGGTACAGAATTTGGTTACTAAATCTAGAAGTCTTGGGCCAGTGAGATAGTGGCATAAGCACCCGCCTGGCAAGGTTTTGATTTCAATCCCTGGTACCAAAAAATAAATAAATAAAACTGTTATGGTTTGTGTCTAGTTGTCTCCCCAAAGCTTCATGCAGTCATGGGGTGAGGACTTCTAGAGTTTGAGACTAACTCATGATTCACTGGGATTATGTGTTTTAGTACTGCTAGGATTATGGATCTTAGTGCTGCTGGAATTATGGGTGTGTGTACCTTCCCCAGCCTGGGGTGATAGCCTGAATGTATTATAAGAGACAGAGAAACAGACTCTCTCGCTGTTGTCCTGGTTGGTTGGTTGCTTGCCTCTGTTGCAATTGTTGCTATTCTGCCACCATGAACTGGATGCTGTCCACTCAGCTGAATATGGACTGAAACCTCCAGTAACTGTGAGATGAATAAGCATTTTCCTTCCTTCATTTTGGGTGTCAGGTATTTGTCCCATCAATGAGAGAAGAGTAACTGAGACAAAAACAAAATAAATCTAGACATCTTTTGGTGGAGTTTTTGGGTTCTTCTATGCAGAGTTTCATGTCATCTGGTAATAATGATAATTTCACTTCTTGTTCTCCTATCCTTATTCCTTTTATTTCTCTCTCTTGTCTAATTGCTCTGGCTAATGTTTCCAGAACTATATTGAATAGGAGTGGTGACAGTAGACATCCTTGTCCTGTTGCTGATTTTAGAGTGAAAGTTTTCAATTTTTGTCCATTTAGTGTGATGCTGGTTGTTGGTTTGTCATAGATGGCTTTTATCAGATTGATATAAAGACCATCTATTCCAATTTCCTCCAGGGTTTTTATCATGAATACGTATTGGACTTTATCAAAAGCTTTTTCTGCATCTATTGAGATGAGCATGTGATTTTTTTTTTTTTAAATCTGGGCTTTATCTACTCACTGTTGTATCCCAAAGTTCTGGAAACAGGTTAGACACATAACAGGTGCTAAATAGAAACTAAGGATTTTGCTCAGTACTACAGTATGTGCCTTGCACAGCTGTGGTATTACATCAATCCCCAGCATGACAAGAGAGGGAAAGAAAATGAAAAGAAAAGGCAGGCCAGATAGCTCAGCAGATTAAAACACCTGTTTAGGCAGATCCCTGACATGATGTGCCTGCCCTGCCCCCAGGGGCACTGAGTCGGTGACTGAGACCGGTGACTGAGACCGGGCATGGCGGTGTGCATCTATAATCCCAGCGCTTGGGAGGCTGAGGAGACTCATTTAGAGTCCTGTACTACATGTTTTAAAAAGTGGGTAAGTTTCTTTTTTTGTTTAGTTTTTGTTTTTGTGTTCTATGAACAGGATTGAGACAGGCAGGTAGGACATTCTAAAACTGGCTGAGAAAGGAAGTGTGGAAAGATTCCAGAACACATGCACAGCCCTGAGCACTGACTTCTCACAAGAACTCTAGCAAACGTCCCATAGGAGGCCTAGACCTGAAATCAGCCTGAGGAGTGGGTGATACCTAAAGGACAGTCATCCACATTGACATTCTGCCCCCAGGTTTGCTTCTCCATGTGGCTACCCTCACCCCCGAGCTGTGGGGTGCACTTCTTTTTCTCCTTTACTTGGCCCAAACTTGCTCTGCAGAGCCTGTTTCCCCACACACACTAGTACAGTTAGAAACAAAGGAGCTGAGTGAGTCACACCCTTCCCTCCCCTGAACTGTAAACAGCAACCTATGGTTACTCATGCCTCTGCTGGCCTAAGAGAGACCTTTATTTTTTATTTTTTTTAACAATTTACTTTTATTTTATTTTATTTTTTTTTTTTTCTTGTTTCAGATCTTTTGTTTATTTATTTATTTATTTTTATGGCCAGCTCAGCCTGCCCTGAGGGCAGGGCTGGCGCAGCATGTGGTGCCAGGGATCAAACTGTGGTCCCTGCAGCCACCCAAGCTTTCCTAAGCAGGCACTTTAGACTACTGAGCCATCCTGCCAGGCCCCTAAGAGAGACTTTTAAAAATAACACAACAAAACTTTAGGCAACAGTGAGATGCAGTATTAGGCACCTAAAGCCACGGCTTTAAATGCTAAAAGCCTGAGTTATTGGCACTCTTTCCCCCTTTCCTTGTTCCAGCTGCTACCCTCCCTGTGATCAGAAGATGTAGCTACCTGACAGGTCTTTCCTTTCAGGCGTCTACTTGACAGGTCTTGCAGTACACAAGAACCTGGACTATTTATTACCAACTCATTCAACTGTCATGCTACCTTTAATAAAACTTTGCTACTGTTTGTGCTTGTCTTGACCAGTCCTTTGCTTATGACAGAACCTAGAAACTACTTCTAGAATAAGATATGCCAGCACCACAAAACCCAGTAATAGGATGTGAGCTGCTACCCGGGTCAGAAGGTAGTACAGAAGGTGAACAGTGACTTGGAGACCACCAGAAGGTGCGAAAGGGATATTTCAGGAAGTTGCACAGAGTCCCAGCTTTTCAAGAAAGCTGATTACTGACCACCTACCTCTGACTCTTCTTTTAGGGTATGTAACAGACATCATTGTTTTCATTTTACAAGGGGGCAACCCAGGAGGCCATAAGCCAGCCCCAGCCCCAGTACTCCACCACTCCCAGCTACACATACTCCAGTGAGATGTGAACCTGCCTTATTCACTCAGAGGGCAGACCAGGGCATGGACAGGATCTCAGCCGCATAGGTTGCACATGGAGCCATCCCATACCATAACCCCCTGTCCCTATTCCCTTGTGAAGTAGTGCAATGGAAGTCTCTTATCATGGTCCTAGATGTATGTTTAGAACCAACCC
Source organism: Myocastor coypus (assembly GCA_004027025.1). NCBI lineage: Eukaryota > Metazoa > Chordata > Mammalia > Rodentia > Myocastoridae > Myocastor > Myocastor coypus. The sequence goes on along the minus strand of PVJA010019995.1, from coordinate 3,884 downwards.
AGTGCCCCTCCATCATGCTACCCCCTCTGACCCTAGCCCAGGACTCCTGGGGCATCTGAACTGAAGCCATTTCCACTTGGGTCCTGCTGAGAAGAAACAGGATCTCCCCCTTGCACCTTGGGGCCCATCCAGGCTCCTACCCTTGTCTCCTCCCTGCCTTCAGATCCCCTTGCCCAGGATATCTCTTCCCTGAGTGGTTTTTCTTTGTCCCCCTAAGGCAGAGTGTCCTAGTTGTATCTGCTTTGAGACTGAGCCCAGGTTCCCAGTGTGACTGCATCCCCAGCTCCAGGAAGCCTGCAGGGGGTTGGGCCATATCAGTCCTGATGTAGGGTGCTTGCAGCAGGACATACAGAGCCCCTTGGGGTACCTGGATCCCAAGAAAGGAAATGTAGGCCTAGTCTCCTTGGCTTTTGGGTGGTCACAGAGGCAGTTCACTCTTTCCCTCCATGTTTTTCCCATCTCTGCCTCCAGCTCCCTAGAGTGCTGCCTCCTCATGTTCCCTCTGCCTTCCCTGAAGAGCTGCATCTCTCTGGATGGGTGTCACTCATACCTTGAAACTGGAGCAGAAACCATAAGTAATCACAGGTCCTTGGCAGAGGCCTGATCCACCCAGGCCTGCAAAGCTTCTGGGATTCTCTGCCTGGCCACTATGTTCCTGGAAGCTTAGCTCTTCTGCTGGATTGGCAGGAGGGAAGGGAGCTCAGAGAATGGGGAGATAGGGCTCTCAAGAGAGAAGCCTGTGGCTCTGCCTCACTTGCTTCTGGTCACAAGACAGCCCTGGGCATTTGCATTCAGGCCCAGGAAGAAGTGCCAGGCACCATCCTTACTGTAAGACCAGAAGAAGGGTTCTGGTGAAACAGGCAGGCAGGAGGGGTTCAAGTTAGCTCTATTTTGCCACATGCAGCTAAACTGTTCTTCTTTGCTTGAAGGACTTGGTTCCTGGCCCTTCCCCACCCCTTTCCAGGAAGTGAGTCCAGACCTGAGGTTGTTCCGTTCCAAGCAGGGGACAGCTACTGGTTTGAGAGAGGATGTGGTGCTGGTGGCGGTAGTGGTGGTGGTGATGAGATGATCACCTAGGGGGCAGCTGCCTGTCCCCACCCTCCTTGTTCTGACAGAGGCCCCATGGGTTAGCTGCATGGGCCCCCTCACTTCATGTGGAGCTCAGTACCAGGGTTTTCAGGCCATCCAGAGCATGCCATTCCAGTGGCTTCTCTTCCCTGAGGGGGGCTCAGTTCCTGTGCAGAGTCCTCTTCTTGATGGCATTGGTTCTCTCCTCTACCATTCTCTCTGGAGAGCAGCTATCCCAGCCTCTCAGTCCAGTCCCTTCTTCTTTTCCCTTTCCCCAGACTTCCGGCTCCATTTTCCTTTGTCCCTCTGGTCCTTCTGGAGTGCTGTGTTCTAGCTGCCAGCCTACCACTTATGATTTGTTGGATGCCACCTCCAATCAATTTCCTGTCCCACTCCTCCTTTCTGGCTGAGACCTACATGGCCATGCCTGGCACTGTCCTGGGGAAACCTTGTCTCCTGCACCTGGCTTGGCTCGCTGAGGCTCTAGGATGCTGCACCTCCCAGCAACTATGCACTTTCTGAGAGGGAACCCCTGTAAGCTGTGGGGCCCAGGAAGTTTGAGAAGGGCCCAGTCAGTTCTAGGATCCACAGGTCTGAGGCCAGCCAGACGCCTGCTTCTGCATTCTCCTGGTGCCCACTACCCCCCTTGTTTCTGGGAGACACAGAGCATTCCCTGGCTGGCAGTTTACCTGCCCAAGCCAACATGTCTACAAACTGCAGCAAAGGGGAACATGTGGTCCTGGCAGGGGGATGGGTGCTCTGAGATGTGAAGCTATTTCGCCCTCTCACCCAGATGGTAGGAAGGAAGTTCCAACTGGAACGCAGATAGGCAGCAGACAGAACCCTCTGCCAATTCTTTCGCCTGCCCGAGGTGCCATCTCCTAACCCCACTGCCTCTTTAAGCCTTTTCTCTCAACTTCTGGCTACTTTCCCCGCTCTCTCTTCTCAGAAGTTCTGTGATTAACCAAAATTACGAGAAAGAACAAGAGTTCAGGGCTCTCTGTAACCCACACCTGACTGTAGAGAGAATCAAATGCCCTGCCCTCTCCTCCACTCGGCTGTGGGTATCAGAAGAGCTTAAAACTGGACCAGGCTCCCTCGGTGTCCTTCACGGCTTCTGAGGGTGTCTGGCGGCCTCAGCCACACCTGGCGCTAAAACCTACAAATCTCTGGTTCCGTTTAGGGAAAAAGGGCCGGTCTGGCAGGTTTGCCCATCTCTCCCCCGCTAGATGTCGCTTCCGCCCCACCCCACCCCCAGCGCCCGGACCAGGCAGCGTGCGGATGAAGTTTGGCCAGCCCAGGCCAAGACGGCATGGGGTAGAGGACGAAAGAAGGGAGACAGACGCCTTCAACTTTGCGCTCAGCCTCTGCATCCACCCGAGGACCCAGGGTCCAACTTCTCCTCGCAGCCAGTGACAGAAGTTTCACGCTCGGGAAGCCCTTCTAGAGCCCGAGTGCACCTCCCGCCCGCACCAGGGCTGGGAGAGTTAATTCTACCGAAACAGCTTCAGCGGATTCGTCGGGGGGCCGGGTCGCCCAGGACACCGCCCATTGGCCGCTGAGCCGGCTCAACGCTGATTGGCCAAGGCTCTTGGCTGCAGTTCTGCTAGATCCCCATTGGCGCCGCGCTCCGGAGACAGGAGTGTGGCGGCCTGGCCTTCGCAGGCTGCTCCGGGTGAAGGTGCTCTGGGCTCGCGTAGCTACCTCGGCACGTTCATCACTGGCTGGAGTCCAGACTGCCTTCCCGATCCACCTGTCGTTGCTGTCCCGGGGACACCGCCAGCTCTTCTCCCGGATCCTTTACCTCCTGCTGGTTTTCTTTTCCTTCCCTCAGGCTTCTACCTCCTAGCTCATTTCCCCTCTCTATTCCCCGCCTCCGTAGCCTGCCAGCCCCAGCATCCCACCTGTCAGCTTCCGACTTCTGCTTCTGCTTGACCTCAAATCCCCTGGCCAATGGCCTTGTCTTAACCTTCTTGCCAGACTGCCTTGCGCCCACTTTCTCCCCTTTGCCAGCCCCTGACTCTCCAATTTCAGCTCACCTTTGACTTCTTGACATTTGACCCTGACGCTTGGGTCTAGAGCTCTAAATTCTTCCTTCATGCAGCCTGGACTGCAGTCCCTGAGGTCTTCGCCTGATTTCTGACCCCCTGAGGCTACTGCTATCTCTCCATGGATTTCTTGATGAGTGGTCTGGCAGCCTGCGGGGCCTGTGTGTTCACCAATCCCCTAGAGGTTGTGAAGACCAGGATGCAGTTACAGGGAGAACTGCAGGCCCCGGGCACCTACCAGCGGCACTACCGAAATGTCTTCCATGCTTTCTTCACCATTGGCAAAGTGGATGGCCTGGCTGCCCTGCAGAAGGGTCTGACCCCTGCACTCTTCTACCAGTTCCTGATGAATGGCATCCGACTGGGCACCTATGGGCTGGCCGATTCTAGCGGCTACCTCCACACAGCAGAAGGCACCCTCAGCCCTGTCCGAAGTGCCGCAGCTGGGGGCTTGGCTGGGGTCATGGGAGCCTATTTGGGAAGCCCCATCTACATGGTAAGAAGAGGGGTGTTGCCTGGGGCCTTTGGAGCACAGCCTTCATCTAGAGTGGGAACCGGTCCTTCACAAGGGCATAGGTAGCTGGGTGCTCTCCCCTTGGAAGCAGGGAAGGGCTTTAGTAAGGTGCTGGCAGGATTTAGGTCCTTCTGACATCCCCTGTATACATCCAACCAATGGACTCAGTCAGTTGTGTTGATGAAGACAATGGTCTTTGGTGCTTTTCTCTTTTCTTTCTTTCTTTTTCTTTTTTTTTTTTTTTTTAAGAATTT
>PVJA010019994.1:0-37552 GCA_004027025.1 Myocastor coypus | reverse complement strand
AGTTCGAGACCAGCCTGGGCTACAAAAGTGAGCTCAAGGCCAGCCTCAACTGCATAGCAAGACCCTGTCTCAAAAAGGCAAAAAAAAAAAAAAAAAGAATTTTCCACGTATTGTAGAAGATCATATCATCTAAGAAGAGTTTTACTTCTTTCTTTTCAATATGAATGCCTTATCTCATTGCTACGTCCTCTACCAATGTTTCGCAAATTCTCCTGGCAACGTTGTCAACAGCCCCAAATCACGGCAGCCGGAGCCCAGGCAAGAAAGGACTGCAGCTTGACCCTAGGTGGCCACGAAAGAAGGGCCAGCAAGCCAACCAGTAAGTCTCTCCTCCATTCTTATCTTCTTCATTTCTTCTGTATCTTCTCGGCCATTGTGGTGATTTTTCTTTTAGTCTCATCCAACCACAAAGCCAGCTCTAGCCTTCTGATAATCCTCTCTTGGTAGAATTTTTAGCAAGCATTTCTGCATGAAGGAAGCAGAAGCCAGCCTGAGCCTGCATGTCCTGTCTGTGAGGAACAGACCTGAGAAACAGGCCTGGCAGAGGAAGGTCTATTTTTATGACAGGGAGAAGTGTCCACTGCCACGCTCAGACATGCTGCAACCCTCAGCAGCCAGCTAAAGATAACCCAGGCCAGGAGCTCTGTCTACACTGAGGAGCCTCAGTGGCCTGTGTGTCACAGCTCTGACCACACCAAGGGGTCATGGAATAACTGAAGCTCTGCAGTGTGCCACCCTAGAGCTCTCCTCAGCGGGCCTGAATGCATGACCTACACAGGGAGTGGCTCCTACAACTTTGTCCAATCTTCAGGTTTGGGGTTTTAAAAAATTAATTGACTGCCGGGCATGGTGGCTTATGCCTGTAATCCCAGCACTCGGGAGGCTGAGGCAGGAGGATCGGTGTGAGTTCGAGACCAGCTTGGGCTACAAGAGTGAGCTCAAGGCTAGCCTGAACTTTTTGTCTCAAAAAGACAAAAAAAAAAAAAAAAATTAATTGACTAATTAATTAATTAATTAATTTTGGTGGTGGTGCTGGGAATTGAACCCCCAGCCTGATACTTGCCTGCCTCGTCCTCCATCTCCTCCTTCCCTCAGCTCTGGCCAACCCTGTTCTAAGGACAGCCTTGTGGCTAGGAGCAAGCCACTGTTCTCTCAGGGCCTTTAAGTCCTCCCATGAGCAATGGAAGTGGGGGCTTAGATCTATGCTTCTCGATAACACTAGGCCCATGAATCCAAAGTGACCCTTAATTTTCAATTCCCAAAACCATTCCCAAATCCACAGCCAATAGCTGATGCCTTAGCGTAAGCAGGATGTAGCAGCTGTACTGGGCCCTCCACAGGCTTTGCCCCTGCTCAAAGAAACCTCAGGGTCCTGAGCATGGCCTGCAGCAGCCACCAGCTGTCATTGCCACTGCCACGGTGCCCCCTGCCCTGGCAGAAGTGACCAGCCTGTGGTGGAGCCCAGGTCCTGCTGTGCCAGGCCGACTGCATGCCTCACAGTTTGCCACAAGGGGCTTAGAAGCCAACCTAGCTGTCAGAGCAGACAGAATGGAGGTTGGTAGCCATGAAGGCCTGGTGCAGGCAGAGGACACTGGGAGGGGAGGAAGACGCACAGAGTGACAGCTGAGAGTAAGTTCTGCAGCTTCCGAGAGATGAGAACCTCAGTGGCAGCTGAGACAGGCGGGCTGCCCCTGGCCTCTCGCCCAGGTTTTAGCACTGGGCCTGGGCTGCCCTTGGGTTCTGAGCTGTGACTTTGCACACACCACCGCCAAAGGCGCTAGAGCTAAGGCAAAGAGGGGGTCACTTTTCAGCAAATACAACTGACCAGTGTATTTGGAGGGGACTGAGGGGACTTGGAGAGACACCTGCCTCCCGCTGTAAAAAAAAAGAAGAGCTCAGAAGAATTAACACAATGTTTGAGAAAGAGAATTAAAAGAATACATATTCTTACCATTCCCCCACTCCCTGAAAAAGTAGTCTTCTTCCCATTTCTCTCTTCTCTTTCCTTCCCCTGCCCTTCTGTTGGAGGTGGTGAGGATGCAAAGGGAGCCACAGAGGGCCAAGAGTGCCTAGGACAGGAAGGCCGACTGTGCAGGCAATCATGCGCACGGAAGCCAATGAGACCCCGGCTTCCCTCTGATGGGAGAAGAAAGGCAAAGGCTGGAAATAATCCTGAGGAACTGGATAGAAGCAGGGGTAGTGGTGCAAAAGGGGCATGAATAGAGAGGCAAATATGCTTGTGTGCAGGGTGCGTGTACCATCCTGACCATCCGGAAGGGAGAGACGTAGCTTGGAGGTTTGGGTGAATTTTCTAGGATTTCTACCTTCAGGGAAAAGCAAGCTCCTAGCTCTCTGCACACTGAAAAGGGGCAGAATCAACAATGCCACCAGACCCACAACCAAGATTTTAGCTTCCAAATATCACCCTCACTGTGGAGCTTCTTGGAACATCAATCCAAGCCTGCAGTATGGAGTTTACGAGGCAAGCTGGGTCCCGGGGGTCACTACAGGAGGAGCTCCTCCTTGGGCCCAGTGTATAAGAGGCTGAGCAGACATTGGATTTGATGACAAGGAGACCATGGTTGATTTTAATGAGTGGAGAGAGAGTCTGTGTCCTGTGAAGCCTGAGTCCTTGGGAAGGGGAGAGGGGACAGGAACTGAGGCATAGGGAAGGAGCTGCCCTAAAAGTGAGAGCTTACTTCATTCTAAAGGAAGAAGTCGGGGCTGGGAAGATAGCTCAGTAGAATAAGCATTTTCCTGGTAAGTGGAAGGTCCTGAGTTCAATCCCCGGTCCTGCAAAAAATAAAATAAAAAAAGGAAGAAGTCAGAGTGCCTCTCAGTACCAGGTCAGGGGTTTGGGAGGCTGTGGGAACCCAAAACTGCAGCGTCTCCTAATTCTCAAGGAAGTAGGAATGCAGGTGGCTGAAGGATCCACTGAAGGTCTGAGAAGTTGGGGGAAGGGAGGTGAAGGAGAGGAAAAAGAAGGCTAATTGCTGAGCAGCCCTGGGCCAGCTGAGGTTTCAGAGATCTGCTCAGAGAGACTCCAGTCAGCACTTAGCACTTTCAGTTCCCTGCATTCTTCCTGAGTGTTTTATTTTTTTCTGTGCCTTCATCCTAGTCTTTCTCAGTTTTGCTACTGAACTGGCAGAAATGTGTGATGTCTGACCCCAGGACTACACGAAAGGCCAGGTTGGTCAGCCCCAGGCTGACCGCAGATGGGGGAGCAGGCCTGTGGGAAAGGACACACATGCCAGGCCATCTTCAAAGTTCCCGGCTCAAGAAACTACACAGCAACAGCAATGAGAGTTGTCACAGCAAAGGAAAGACTGGGAATGTCGCAGGCAGCCCAAGGTCAAAAGGGCAAAAGGCAAAGCTGTGGAACTCTAGGCCTGCTCGGAGGCCAACACAGTGCTGGCAGCAGAACAAACAAAAATACATATAACAGGGGCGAGGGTGTACTCCAACAGGAATCAAGGGGAGTGCTGGGGAGAGAGCTCGACCGTCTGAGCACCTGCCTGGCAAGTGCAAGGATCCAGTGAGCCTGGCCAGCTGCTGAAACCTAGTGTGGTGGCACAGGCCTGTAAGCCCAGTGCTTGGGAGACTGAGACAGGAGGATCCCTATGAGACTGAGCTGCCTAGTGAGAGCCTGTGCCAAATAAACGAAACAATATAAAAAAGAAACTGGAAAGATGGCACAGGGACTGGGATGCCACCCCAAGAGATAATGGGGAAAAGTCAGGGGTAGGGAGGCACCTTTAGTCACCCTTAGTCGTATGCCTTATCTTCTGTATCTATCACTTTCACCACCAACTGTTTACAAACAACTGTTCATTCGGATCATCAAAATCCTGAACACTGACTTTCCACCCTTTCTTCTCCATGCGGCTTGAAGTGGAGGAAGCATACAGGTGCTCAGTTCCTTTTTAAATTTTCACATCAACCTCCCTTTTCATATTATCAGAAGTATCTAATTCCAGCCGAGCGTGGTAGCTCATGCCTGTAATCCCAGCACTTGGGAGGCTGAGGCAGGAGGACTGGTGTGAGTTTGAGACCAGCCTGGGCTACAAAAGTAAGCTCAAGGCCAGCCTGAACTGCATAGTGAGACTCTGTCTCAAAAAAGACAAAAAAAAAAAAAAAAAAAAAAAAAAAAAAAAAAAAAAAAAAAAAAAAAAAAAAAAAAAAAAAAAAAAAAAAAAAAAAAAAAAAAAAAAAAAAAAAAGTATCTAATTCCAAGTGTGGTGCCACATGCCTAGAATTCCAGCAATGCCCTAGATTCAGTCTCTAGTACCAGAAAGAAAGAAAGAAAGAAAGAAAGAAAGAAAGAAAGAAAGAAAGAAAGAAAGAAAGAAAGAAAGAAAGAAAGAAGCTAGGTACAGTGGCACACATATACAATTTCAGCTACTGAGCAGGCTGAGTCAGGAGGATCACAAGCTGAGGGCCAGCCTGAGAAACAGCAAGAAATGAAACCCTGGGATAAAATACAGCATGCTGAAGATGGAGCTTGGTGGATAGGTGCTTGCCCAGCAGGGCTGAGCTCTGGGTTCTAACCCCAGCACAGAAAAAGCAAAGGATTTAAACTGAACTACTTAAAACATGTTCTACTGTTCATCCTTGATCCTTCCATGTCTATAGTAGTTCTCTTAATTTTATTTATTTATTTATTTATTTATTCATATATTTTAGGGAAGGGTCTAAAGGGTGTTCAGGGTCTCACTGCTAGATTGGACTCATAGTGATCCATTTACAGCCTCCCAAGAGCTGGGATTATAGGCGTGAGTCACCACACCCAGTCTCAACTGCCATCTCCACATGCCCGGGTGGTGGTGGGGGGGTCGGCATGGCAGGCCTGGGGATTGAACCCATGGCTACTACACCTGCTTGCAGGCACTTTAATTTACTAAGCTATTTGGCCAGCCCTTCATTTTAATTTATTTTTCATTTAAGCAATTTCTTTCAGCCATGTTATCTTTTCAGAAGCATTCATGGCTGATACACTTCCTGAGTCCCTATGTGTCCTTAAAGTCCTCTGGTAACTTGCATAACCTGTAAGACATGAAATGGTCCAGACACGGTGGCACACACCTGTAATCCCTGCACTCTAGAGGCTGAGGCAGAATCACTGTGAGTTCAAAGCCAGCCTGAAGTGCATAGCAAGACTGTCTCAAACAGAAGAAAAAAGAAACGGGTCTCATTCCCAGCGTTGCATACTCTATTTCTCTAGCCTCTAAGACAGGGCTCAGCTGTACTGAATTGGAAGAAGGTATTGCATCCCTGGTGTTTAGCAGAATCCACAAAGGAGTTTAATCCAGAGTTGTAGGTTAATGACATTACTAGGAGAACGGGACTTCATCCCATCCTGGTGTTTAGAGGTTGTGCCAAGGGCATGATTAGCTGTAGGGGAATTGGGGGTGGTGATGAGGTCAGTGCCCTTAGGGGCAGACAGAGGGAACCCTCCCTGCATGCAGTACACAAAGAAGAGGTGTGAAGTCACAGTGAGGGGATGGCAGCCATCAGTAGGGCTCTGAATCTGCCACCCCCTTACCTGGGACTTCTGGCCCCTGAGCCATGGGATGTAAATGTGTGTTGCTTAAGTGGTGCAATCTAAGGAGTTGTGTTATGGCCCACTGTCCTGGGAGCTGGTGAAGATAGTCACTGTGTGATCAGCTCCCTGGGGATATCTTACCTTCCACTCAAATGCAGTTCGACCAGGGTAGATGAAATTGGCAGAATTCACCTATCCCTCTAGCCATATCCCTTCAGAAACAAGAGCATGCTGCTGTAAGCTTCTCAGAAGCATGGAGTTGTTTGGAGCTAACCTGGAGGCCCAATGATTTATATAAGAAATGTGAGAGAAAAATCTGGATATGGTGACACACACCTGTACACCTGCAATAGCAGCAGAAACACTGGAAGGACACCCAAAACACAGAGGCAGGTTTATTTATGTTGATGGGCACTGATCAAGATCATTCTTAGAATATTAAGTCCTGATTTCTGGTTGTCTAGGGCTTATATGGGATAAGCAAGCAGGAAGTACAGAAGCAGAATGGCTTGTCAATTAGGGACTGGTTTTTACAATGTGCATCACAGTGACCAGCTGTTTCTAAGAGACAGGAACTATGGGGGGCACTCTCTACTACAAACGTAACACTCTGGAAGGCTGAGGCAAGAAGATCACAAGTGTGAACACAGCCTGCACAAACTGGCAATTTAGTGAGAATTTGTCTCAAAATAAAACATTAAAAAGATGGAGGATGTAGCTCAGTGGGAAGGGTCTAGGTTCAGTCCTTATTAATTTAAACAATGATGGTGATGAGGTAGGGGAGAAGAAATTATTTTTTATTCTACATTCTGAGCTAGAATCCTGTAACAAAGGAGAAATTAACAAAAAGCCCAGAAGTTCACTATTTCATATATATATATATGAAAACCCAGGACAGTAACTCTCATGGATAAAGAATAACAAATGTAAGGATATATATATATATATATGTGAAAACCCAGGACAGTAATTCTCATGGATAAAGAATAACAAATGTAAGGGCTGGCCAAATAGCTTAGCAGATTAAAGTGTCTGCAAGCAGGCACAGGGGCTGGAGGTTTAATCCCCAAGCCTGCCATGCCATTCCCTGCCCCAGGGCACGCTGAGAGAGCAATTGAGACTAAGCATGGTGGCAAGTGCCTACAATGACAGCTCTTGGGAGGCTGTAAACAGGTGGATTACTACAAGTCTGATCTAGTAATGAGGCCGTGAACACCCTGTAGATCCTTTCCTATACAACACACACACACACACACACACACACACACACACACACACACACACAATGTAGAAAGAACAAAAGGGAGATCTGAAATCTCCACCCACCGAGGGTGGGCACCGGGCACTCTAGCGACCTCTGCAGGTCAATAGAGGTGTGGTGCTGCCTTCACTGCTTTTCCTCTGCAAGAGGGCAGAAAGCCTGTGTCCAGTTGACTTTAGCTCAAAGCAGTTCTTGTACTAAAATGACACATCTTGGGGTGGCAAAGTTTATTGCACTTTGGTAATTAATGCAGCAGTACAACTCCAAGCTGGTGACTTTTTTCTATGTCCTCCTCTAATTCAGTCAGTATGCATGGGAAAGAGCAAATCTGTGAACTTTTGCTGGGGTAGTAACACTGACAGGGAAGAAAGTTAAAACTCCAGAATCAAACTGAGCATCCTGGCACATGCCTGTAATCTCAGTACTCTGGGAGGCTGAGGCAGGAGGACTGAAAGTTCAGGTCCAGCCTAGGCAATTTAGCAACCTAGTAAGACCCTGCCTTGGATTAGAAAATAAAGAAGAGCCGGACGTGGTGGCTCACGCCTGTAATCCCAGCACTCGGGAGGCTGAGGCAGGAGGATCAGTGCGAGTTCGAGACCAGCTTGGGCTACAAAAGTGAGCTCAAGGCCAGCCTGAACTGCATAGCGAGACCCTGTCTCAAAAAGACAAAAAATAAATAAATAAATAAATAAATAAATAAATAAATAAATAAATAAATAAAATAAAATAAAATAAAGAAGAATTGAGCTATGACCAGGAACAAAGGTCCTGTGAGGCAGGAAGCTGCTGTGGGCTGTTGGTGGAGGTTCTGTCACCCTGGTCAGGGCAGGGGACTGCCTACAGGGTGGGGTCTCCAGCCATCCACAAGAGCACCCCAAGAAGGAAGAGCCAGTTTGAGCCTCCTCCTCCCACCCCAGCTGTGGCCTCACTTTCCCAAACTTCTCTGACTTCCCTCTGTTTACCCCACAGAGGCAGACAGGTCAAGAGTGACAGGTCAGGAGCAGGTAAAGAGGAATGAGGGGTGGGGAAAGACACGGTGAGGAAGCTGTGACAGCACCAGCAGCTGCTGCTATGGCTCGAATGTGTCCCCAAATGCTCAGAGGTTGGAACCTTAATTCTTCAGTGTGTCAGGGTTGAAGGGTGAGGCTCCTGGGAGGTGTTTCAGTCCTGGGCACAGAACCCTCCTGAACTGGGGAGCAGAGTGGAGGCTAGCTGGCTCCGTCTTTTTCTCCCCTGTTATGATCTAGCCAGATGCAACGCCCTGCCTTGGACTTCTAGCCCACAGAACCGTGAGCCAGAACAAAGCAGTCTCCAGTATGCTGTGTAGAAACAGAAGTGGGTAAGACACCCAGCTGTCCGTGTCCTGGGCTCGGGTCTGCCTCCATGCTTGCTGAGCGCCCTCTGAGTTTCCTGACTATAGACTGCCAAGGTGGATAGAAACACGGTAGGCAGTCAAACAGGGCTGGGTCCTGAAGGAGCCGGGGCCCAAAGTGGATGCATTGCAACTGTCAGGGAGACAGATGCATCCTTTGAGGGCTGAACCTCAAGACAAAAGATGCACCCACATACTTCCCTTAAGGATGACAGCAGTGATCAATATTCTACATAGATGTCGATCACCTTGGGAAGGCCAGGAAGTCTCACTGACCCATCTGCCTCCAGGAAAAGCCCTTGCTCTGGTTCATGCCTGCTTGCTGTGTGACTTCCCTCCCCACCTGACCCCCATTTAATCAATATTACCTGAGCAGCTGTGCTTGTAATCTTATTAGTTAACCACAGTTTTGTCCTATCTCATGCCCACCTTGTGATTTACTGTTTTCCCCACCTTGGACCCACATCACTTCATGGTTTTGCTCTATAAAAATCCCTTGAAAAGGCAAAATCTCCAAAAACCCATGCTGATCCCCCTCTGACTCTCTCAGACAGAAGCTTTCTTTCCCCAATAAATATTTTCTGCTCTTAAACTTCATTGTTCCTAGAATTCATTCTTTGATTTTAGAGAACACAAACCAGTACTGGACATCTAGTAGGATGGAAGCTTCTTTCCTCTATATCACCCTGAACCCTTGTTATGCCCTGTGTCTGGAGAGCCCCTCAAAGCCTCATGCAGTCATGTGGTGGGGTGCTTTATGAGGGCAGCTGAATCCAGAATTCGGGATTGATTCAAAGTCCAACGCTTGGATTAAGGGTGTGAGTGCTACACTCACCCTAGGAGAGTGATTCTTTCAAAGTGTACACTTTATTTATTTATTTGGGAAGGGTCTATAAAGTGTTCAGGGTCTCACTATTAGATCGGACTCATAGTGATCCACCTGTTTACAGCTTCCCAAGGGCTGGGGTTACAGGCACACACCACCATGTCTCAGCACTCCCCGGAGACAGGGCCAGCACAGCAGTCCTGGGGATCAAACCCCCGGTCCCCTGCGCAGGTGCTTTTAATCTGCTAAGCTGTTCACTTTAGAAGAGGGGACACTGTCTGAACCTGCCACCTGGAGTCCTTCACAGAGCAGGACATGTGAGGGACAGAAAGAGAAGAGTGATGGCACAAGGCCCACTTATTTTCTTGCCTCTTTCTACAAATGCTGCAGGCAAATGGAAGAGGCGAAGAAGGGACTGAGACACCCCCTTCACATGTAAGATGTAGAAATTGATTATTATTACCAGAAAACCCTGCTCTTTCTAGGAACACCAAGGAGAGAAGCAGAGAGGGCTGAGACTGAGCTGGTGACACAGACAAGGCCAGTGGGACACACTGCCCAGAGCACAGGGCATCTCAGCAAAGTCTTGTCAAGGTGGAACAGGGAGCCCCATGGGGCCAAGCAAATGGGCAATGTGAGGTCAGACACTGAAGAGAGGTATTCCAGGGACTGTACAGCTGGGGGTGAGGTGGAGAGGCCCAAGATAGACCTGGGGGAAGGGTTGGGGTGCTGATGTCATCATGCGAGGTGCAAATGTGGTGTGGCCACAGTGAGGCTCCTGGAATGCTAGTGAAGAAGTACTTGATACACACAATATATTTGGAGGTAAGGTTCCTCGGAGTGGCTCCAAGAGCTTCCTCAGTGAATTACAGGGGCCAGAGATGCAGTTCAGCAGCACAGCGCCAGCCTGGCAAGTATGAGGTCCTAAGTTTGATTCCTGGTACTCTCTCCCTAAGAGACAGTGACTTTCTGTCTATTTTCTCAGGTGGACAGTAAATTCCATGAGAGCTCAGCCTGTGTCTGCCCCAGTTTCCTACCCTAAATTCCCTGCTCCTATGGACAAACCCAGCAGAGACAGCTCCTGTCAGTATTAACAAGCTGCCCAGGGGCTGGTAAGATAGCTCAGTGGTTTAAAGTGCCTGCTTTGGCAACCACAGGGACTGCGGTTTGATCCCCAGCACCACCTGCTGTGCCAGCCCCACTCCCTGGGCAGGCTGAGCCAGCCATAACATAAATAAATGAAGTTAAAAAAAAAAAAAAAAGGCTACCCAGCTAGAAGCCCTGGTTCTGCGCACAGTGTCAGGCCAATTCTGTTCACCACGGTGCCTACTGGGACAGCTCCACTTTGGACTGGCCAGATTTGCAGCTGCAGTTGCTTCTGGTGCGCTGGAGGGGTGACAGCACCACACAAGCACATGCGTGACCGTATTCTTTAGGAAATACATCTATCTAATGGCACTTTGTCCCCTCTAATGGCATGCATGAGTGAACATTGCCACTTTGTGGTGGGCCCAGTGTTTGAGTTCAAGTTGGGCTCAGTACATTTTGCTCCAGGGGAAAGGGGTATCTGTCACATTCTCTCCCACCTGGAGAAGATAACGCTTTGAAGTTTGGAGAGCGCATTGACAGCGATGAAGGAAATCCAGAACCTTGTTTTGCCTGGTTCTTAAAGCAAAATGTGGACTCTATGAAGAGATTTTTTTTACATACATATATTTGTGTAAAATATCAGGCACAGGGCTAGGAATATAGCTCAGCAAAACAGCACCTGCCTGGCAAGTATAAGGTCCTGAGTTCAACTAAAAAAAAAAAAAAAAAAAAAAAAAAAAAAAAAAAAAAAAAAAAAAAAAAAAAAAAAAAAAAAAAAAAAAAAAAGGGCACATCTGCTACCTCTATAATTGAGTTCCAGGGCGCAGTGCACAGTAGCCGCGCAAAGAATTCGAATAAAGTGAAGCAGGTGAAGTCGTGCTGCTACCTGCTGGACAATGGCGGTATTGCCAACCATTTCAAGCTCATTTCTTCTGTCTGCACTCCTCAATCCCGGCCTCTTTGTACCTCAGGTTCTGGTTGGCTCTGCCCTCATCAAAGTGGCTTCTTTCCTCCACATCTGCCATCTTTCTGTCCTGTGTCCTCCCTACCTCTGGCTGCTACTTCTCTGCTGCAGTTCTGCAGTTCTCTAACATCTCCTCGGCAGGGCCCTAGGAACTCACCTCCAGCCCAGCCTCCATCCTCTGCAAACAGCGCAGGCTTCTCCCAGAGCTCCGAGTCAATGTATGCAGCCTTGTGCCTGGGAGACCCTGGAAACTGCTGCTGCCTTGCCCAAAGTCAGCCTGTCATCTGCTCAGGGGATGGCACCCCTTCTCATCCCACAAGCAGACTCCTGGGGCCATCCTTAGACCCTGCTGGCCATATCCCCACTCACCACACAGTGGCTGAGGCTGTTCACCTGTTCTGTGACCTGCAGTGCTGGGGAAACAAACAAAGCCTCCTGACCTCTGGGGCTCCGCTCTTTGCACCCTTCCATCCACCCTGTGCCCAGGCTGATTTCCCACCTTCTTGTCTATCCTGAAACTCTGCCCTGTATAAATGTCTTTCCTACTGAACCTGCCTGCAAGGCCCTTACTGTGACTGGATTCCTTTATGTTCTCAGTTCTGGAGACTGAAGCTTAAGACCAAAAGGGAGCAGGGCGGGTTTCTAGGCAGGCACCAACTGGTATGTCCTCAGAATCGCCCAGCCCAGGGACTGGCTCCCAGTGGGCATCAACAAGGATCAATGTTGCTCTGGTGTGCATCCAGATATCCTCCTAGAGCCTCATAGGATCCTGGGGGACAGGGATCTTTGGAGATAACTCGATTACAGGAGCTCCGAGCTGACCCACAGCTAAGAGGTGCAACTGGTCTGAAGAAATGGGTCACTATGGGCATGATCCAGAAGATTCTGTCTGCTCCCTGGCTCTTCCTTGGACTCTGCTTCCTGGCCCCCATGAGGTGAGCAGGCTTTCTCCACTGTGACTCTGCCTTGGAGCCAGCTGACTATGGACTGAAACATGATCCCAAGTCAATCTCCTCTCCTCCCTTAGGATGTGGGTGTGAGGTAGCTTGTTATAGCAAGGAGAAGCATAGTAAAGCCAGGGACAGAGGGACTGGAAAGGTCAAATGAAGGGGGGAGATGGCAGAGTCAAGCTATAGCACACCCGCATTCCCTGAATCTCAACATTTAACCATGAGTCAATATTTTGCATTGAATCCTCAAACTCTAGGGAGTATTTTATGTTACCCGTACATCTTCAGACAGCACATTTTCATAAAAAAAACACAGGTTTGATCCTCCATACTGTGCACATGCTGAGCTGGCCACTGACACTGGGTATAGAGGCACATGCCTGTAATCTCAGCACTGGGGAGGCTGAGACAGGAGGATCACTGCACGCTGTGTAGGGAGACTCTGCACCAAATAAAGATTAAAAAAAAAAATCAAATGCAGAGCAGCTAGGTAAGAAAACAATATGAAAAGCCTCTCAATCCTACACATAAGATGGTCCTTGTTATAGCGAAAAGATGATTCCTTTAACATGTGCCTGAAGACTGTGGCTCAAGTGCAGAATGTGGAGTGTTGGGGCAGCATGCATGAGGTTCTCGATTCAACTTCCAGTACCACAAAAAAAAAAAAAAAAAAAAAATGCATGCCTCAATTTAAGGGAAATGTGTTATCTGCTGTATGAATTACTCTGGCTGTTGATCTGTATGTGATCCGTATGTATGATGGTTAACTTTTTCTTTTTTTCTCCCAGTACTGGGTATTGAACTGAGGACCTTATACTTGCCAGGCAGGTGCTTATGCTGCTGAGCTATCTCCCCAGCCTGATGATTAACTTTATAAGGACCTTTTTTTTTTTTTTTTTTTTTTTTTTTTTTTTTTTTTTTTTTTTTTTTTTTTTTTTTTTTTTTTTTTTTTTTTTTTTTTTTTTTTTTTTTTTTGTCTTTTTGAGACAGGGTCTCGCTATGCAGTTGAAGCTGGCCTTGAGCTCACTTTTGTAGCCCAGGCTGGTCTCGAACTCGCACCGATCCTCCTACCTCAGCCTCCCGAGTGCTGGGATTACAGGCATGAGCCACCACACCTCACTCCATATAAAGACTTTTAAATGAATGAATCTGACACTGACAGAAAGGGGGATGGCTCATAAGAGAGAAATAAGAATTGAGCTATGCTATGTGCAGGGACCAAGTCCCCACAATAAATGTAGTCATTATGTACTGCCAACATGTACTAATAAATATAATTTTTTGTCTTTTCGAGATAGAGTCTCACTATGCAGTTCGGGCTGGCCTTGAGCTCACTTTTGTAGCCCAGGCTGGTCTCAAACTTGCACTGATTCTCCTGCCTCAGCCTCCCGAGTGCTGGGATTACAGGCATGCACCATCATGCCTGGCTAAAAATAAAAAAATGTTTAAAAGCAAAAAATATGAATCTTATATCTGGGAGGCACTAAAGAGTCCTGTTTCTAAAAATCGATTTATTGATGTATGTATGTATGTATGTATGTATGCATGCATGCATGCATATATATATATATATATATATATATATATATATATATATATGTATGAATGTATGAATGTATGTATTTGGTACCGGGTCTTGCTATACAGCTCGGACTCATAGTGATCCTCCCCGCACAGCATGCCCAGGTTCCCAACCCAGTTTGGTACCAAATATCCAACCCAGGTCCTTATACTTACTTGCCAGGCAAGTGCTTAGACCACTGAACTATTTCCCCATCCCCAAGAGTTCTTTTATTAAAAGTTGCCATAACTAATAAATGATTCAGTAAAGTTATACTTTATAAAATCAGCAGTCAGATGCAAATTACTGTGGGTCAGCTAAAAATAAAAATATGCCTTAAAAATCAGTTATGTTTCTCCACACTAACCCTGAACTGTCTGAAAGGTAATGAGAAGCTGGCGCTGTAGCTGCTCAGAGAAGCTCATTTCCCTGGCTAATCCCCTCACTGTGCCTGGGATCTTCTCCCGGTTAAGTCAAGTCATTTGCAGATTCTGCTCTTGCAAGATTACTCATGAATGCAGAGGTCAATACATAGCCTCAGCCAACTGGCAATTTGATCTGGCCTGAAACCAGAGGAATGAACTCTCTCATAAACTGCTCTGCTTCAACACCCCACCCCCACCCCAGGACCTACAGAAGTGCCAGTCACCACGCAGGAGGCCAGGCATGCTCCCACTCATCTGCCCACCTCAGAGTGAGCCCACATACACAAAAAATCCCTTTTCTGGGTTCAGATGGTTCCAATACCACAAACCCAACACATTCCTGGGACAGACCTATTATGGCCTGCCAAGCTGTCCTGTGCCACCGTGTCTGCCTATCAGCCAGAGAAAAGCCAGCATCAACAGCCAGAGCTGTGGAGGACCCCAGCTTCAGACTAAGAGGTCACATTGGCACTGGGGACATGGAGGGGCTGAGGTCTAGAGGAAACTTGAGCTTATTTGTGGAGCTCACCAAGTACCATTTCAAATACATACCATGGGCCTGTATCTGCCCTACATTTAGATCTATACCTAAATCTACATCTACCTCTATATGCATACATAATACACACATGTACATACACACACATACGCATGTATGTATTTTAAGGAGCTTAGAAATTTTCCAAGATTAGCCGGGCGTGGTGGCTCACGCCTGTAATCCCAGCACTTGGGAGGCTGAGGCAGGAGGATTGGTGCGAGTTCGAGACCAGCCTGGGCTATAAAAGTGAGCTCAGGACCAGCCTGAACTGCATAGCGAGACCCTGTCTCAAAAAGACAAAAAAAAAAAAAGAAATTTTCCAAGATCACATAGTTTGTAAGTATCACATGAAGAATTCAAACCCAGCTAGCCTGGCTCCTAATCATTCCTGGATCTGATGCCAGCTGGAAACTCTGAGTTCTTCCTTAAGAGCAGGGGGTGCTCAGGCAGGAAGCTTCACCTGATGCCAACCTGCTGGATCAGCAGTCTCAGAAGGCTGCAGTGGGAGGGACTGTGATAGCTGCAAAGTTATTTTGATGCAGGAGGTAGGGTGTGACTAAACTGACTGGAAAAGGAGGGGATGGAGAGGGACAGGGGACTGTCAATTTCAAAATCCCAGAGGGGTGCCAGGTGGTTCTTAGGACAGCCTTTAGAACTCCTCCCAAGGCTCTAGAGAGATACGATAACCTAAAGGTGACCAGACCACCAGAGGCCCGCTATCCAGCCTCCTCACATTACCCACCCCTGGTCTCCTAGACACAGAATGCATTTTTAGTTTCACTTTTATCCTCTTTTTGTCCTCTACCCCTTCACTCCTGTTTTTTGTTTGTTTTTAGCCTGAGTTTTGATTTTGTTTTGAGATAAGTTCTTGCCATGTAGCCCAGGCCAGTCTTGAACTCAAGGCGATCCCAAGTGCTGAGACTGCAGGTATGGCTCCCACACCCAGCAACCCCTCATCTTTGAAACAAAACATTTGGCACAAATTTTGGCTTGTCTTATTGAATTCTTTGTTCCAGGTGAGAAGGACCTGGAGTACTTTCGCTGGGCAAGCCATTTCCAAAGGAATAGCCCTAGGGGCTGGGGAGGTAGCTGAGTAGAATAAGCAGTTGCCTGGCAAGCACAAGGGCCTGAGTTTGATCCCCTGTTCTGCAATAAATAAATACATAATTAAATAAGTACATAAAGAAACAGCCCCACGACAATTTCCCCTCCTCTTGTGCCACTTCCTCAGCACATCCCTTTGTGCTTTTTCACAAGCATTAATCAATCCACTCAATCTCAGCGTATTGATTTATTCCTGGCCTCATTAGGGCCCAAGGCGGTAGGTGCAAAGATCTCTCTACCTTAAAGACCACTGAAAGGAAAACTGGGCCTAAAGAAACCCTACACAGACAGCTAGTGCTGTTTCCTAGATGACTGAGTCTGGCCTGCTATGCAGACAGAAATAAAGCTTGAGCAAAATCCTGTAAACATCTGTACTGGAGCAGATGGAACTTAAACTCCATTAATCAGAAGCAGCCAGTAAACTTAGATGATGAGGAACAGCTTCAAGGTGGATTAGAGCACAAACACCCATTGGTTTTGTTTTGTTTTGTTTGCTTTCTGGCTTGTGTTGGTCCTATAAAACCTTGCCCTTTTTTCTATTTCTGATTGGAGCTGCCTGATTTGTTAATTGTATGCAAATAAACTCTTTACACAATTTTTCTACTTTGTCTTATTTTTTAACATTACCAAAGAACTCTGAATGCCCTGTTTGCTGTCTCAGAAGCTTCATAACAGACACCTTGATAATGTGATCCTGTTAGACCAGCACATATGGAACACCAACTGGCCCAGCTTTTCTTACACCTTTCCTAGCTTTAAAAATGAAAGTTTAAAGTTTGGGAAATTCTTCAGAGACAAAGAACTAGGATGCTCTGGTCATTCTCTGAATAGGCTACAAACCACAAGATCTTTTTGCCAGAAACTTAGAGATTTGGCTTGGAACTTTGTATTAGCAAAAGCAAAAAGGGAAGCGCCATGCACACAAGTTTCACGTTTGTAACAGCTTTCTACTATATGATGGAAATCTGTATGGTGCAAGGTAGTAGTTCCTAGCCACATGTCTCTGTAGAACACCTAAAATGTGATAGCATTTCAGAGGAACCAAACATTTCATTTTACTTCAATATGTTTAAATTTAAATAGCTGCAACTATGGTTCATGGTAACTGCATTGGACAACACAATTGTATTAGGTTAAAACAAACAAGTTAGGGGCTGGGGAGATACCTCAGCAGAATACGTGCTTGCCTGGCAAGTGCAAGGGCATGACTTCAATCCTTGGTTCTGGGGGGGAAAAATTTGCTTAGGAAAAACTCTTAATATCAAGACCTGCATTTCGCCCAGGACTTACCACACCTGAGGTAAATTTAAGGTTACATTTGCCTGGGTGCCTGTTCTTACATATACTAAAGCAAGGGCTTCTACAACAGCGCCATAGGTTAAATACTCTCCAGAATGCTTTTCACAGGTTTATGTACTCAGTTCTCAGAGGAACCCTAGATGGTGAGCACTTTCAGCATCCACAGGGAGAAGGCCTCTCCTGGCCCTGAGAGCTGAGAGAAACCTACTCTTTCCCTGGCTCCAAAGGAGGGCACATCTCTAGCTCTTCTTGGTGGGAGCTGGAACTGAAGCTGGAGCTGAGGAAGCGGGCGTGGGGTAGGAAAGAGCAGGGAAGAAGGAAAAAGAGAGGGGCTCCAGAGCACCTGAAGCTGACAGAACTCAGCTCCATGGAAAAAGTGAGCCATGTTTGGCATCAGCCCTGGCACTAGAGGGCGTCTGGGTTGCCGGAAGGAAGACCATCTGCAAGGTCACCTGTACCCCATTAAACATGGAGCCTGGACCCAGCCCAGACAAAAGCCCCTTCCATATCTGCTGTGGGTGTCCCCTGACTTCCTTCCATGCCAGCCTGAGAGCCTGAATCTCTGAAGCCCACCAGGTCCCTAGGGCTCTTCTAAACAATCATCCTCCCCACTGCCACTCTCATCTGTGACTGGGCACCTGATGACTCCAGGGTCGAAATATCCTCACAGTCAGCTCCCGCACGCCACCTTCCTCTTCCCTCCATTCCCCAAGAGTCTGGACCCTGAGTCACAGGGAATAGTCCAGAAGTGGACAAGGACCTAGATGACAGTGTGGAAATGATAGTACTCTCAGGAGGAGTGGATAATGGCCATTCAGAGGTTCTCTAAACCTCCTTCTCTCAGGAATGAGGAGAGGGGGGAACGAGGGACCAGAGTACTGGGCCTCACTCTCAGAGGTGTCCTGGCTGGGAGCAGAGAGGCTGGCCCAGCCTGGCCCTCTCCTCTCTGCCCCCCTCCCACCGTGGTACACTAATGTCATGCACACTCAGACACCAGCCCAGCCTCAAGAAAAGGGGGTTCACAGAATCAGAGGCAGGACCATCCAGGGGCATGGCAAAGGCTCCTTCATATTCATTCCCCCAAAATAGCCTGGTGACCTCCCACCCCTGCCCCACACCACAGCTGAGTCACTGACCCCAATCTCTAAGCAGACTTTGGATGAATGAAGCTCTACTCTCCTTCCCAGCCCCTCCCAGCCCAGAGGACATGACTGATGCCTCAGGATGGAAGAGAGACTTCCACAAGCCCTAAAAATAACAGAACCACTTAATACTCTGAACATAGCTGCCCTGCCCACCCCCACGCTGCCCCCACACCAGCAAGATAAAGGCAGCTGCTGGGCTGGCAGAACACAGACCCAGAGCCAGGAGAGTGAGAAGGTGCCTGACCAACTCTGAACAAGAAAGTCCAGTGGGAGGAAGACAGACCCCTGCCTATCCCTGCTACAACCCAAGGAACCTCTAGCGTCTCACCAGGCCATAGCAACCCTTGGTGAGTAACCTGCCCCCAACCTCCCACTGCATGGCAGTTTTCAATCCTGGGCTCTCTACACCCTCCAGAATGGGTGCATCGGGTGGCACTGAGGGAGGAGGAGGCTGAGGGGCACATGGGCACAGGGAAGGAAAGAGCTACAGTCCTTTAGAAAGGTTCAAGAGTTTTTTGTCACCTGCAGGAGCTCTTGGAGCATTGGCTACAAGTCTAGCACAGCCAAAGGTATGGCCTTTTACCAGTCAGGATAATTCCGGTTTTAAGGGGTGCTAAAGATCTGAGTTTTAAAATCCAGTTGTGAAGCACCTCAGGGTTCAGGGTTTCCTCCTATGGAAGCCTAGGAATGGAGGGGAAGAGGACAGAAGAGAGCCGAGAGGAGTAGAGACTGAAGACAGTAGTAGACTGGAACACATCCTAGGATGGGCCCCTCGATCAGCTGTTGTGGGCAAACCTTGGCATGTCCTGTCCAGGGATCGCTCCCAGTGCAGCCCCGAACCTAGCTCCCTGCTTATGGTGGCCTAGAACCTGGGCAGGATGACTCTGCCTCAGCCACCTCTTGCCCTGTAGGGAAGCCCTAAGTTGGATGTGTCCCCAGGAGGTGAAGATAGTGGAGGTGGCCAGGCTAAGGAAGAGCCCTGGACAAAGGTAGGCATCCTGAGAGGCCATGATCTGGTTCAGACTGGTTCCAGTTCTAAATTCTGCCCTCACCCCAGCTCTGTCTCAGGCCTCAAGCCAGGCAAGGGTGAAGGAAGAGGGCCAGAGTCAAGAAACCCACCATAGGCTTTGCTCTCGCCTTGCTGGGCTCCCTGGGCATGTGGTTCCTCAGTTGCCGCCTCTGCGACCTCTAAGAGTCCTTGGTCTGTTATCTCTAGACTCTTTGATTCTAAAAGCCTATGACCCTAGTAGGGTTTCTGGGAGTGGGGGCAGGGTAGACTTGTAGCCTCAACCTGATATTTACTCCAGCTATCATCAGAGCTCAGGAATTAAGGGAAACCTTCCAGACTGTCCCGGAGACTAGGCTACAGGCTTCAGCGCTTACACTCCTCAGGACTCTGATATCCACAGTAGACAGGCCAGGGACCTCCCCCACAAGGTCAGCTTCCTCTGTCTTCCTGTGGAAGGATCCTGTCCCCTCCTGCTGCCAGTATCCCTGCACCTACCAGCAACTACTGGCCTCTTATACCAGGGGAGAGCTCTCAGCTCCAGTGTCCAATTGGCCTGCAGAGCACAAGTCTGGGGCCACACAGGAAGCAGAGGACCAGGTCTTCCAGGAGCCAAGGGTAGTGAAGGAGATGACATGGGACATAGCCACCAGGGTTTCCCTGGCTGAGCCTGAACGTCCCTCTGAGTGCAGGGCTGCTATTCTGGGGCTAGGCTCTCAGTCAGCTATATTTAGCCCACAAAGTGGCAAGGCATTATGGGTCAGGGGCAGCAGGAGGAGTCCATGCTTTTCATTCTTTCCTTACTGGGCTCTGGGGACTGCCGTAGCACCTGTCACAAGACAGATAAGACATAGATGAGACAGAAGCCAGAGAAGAGCTTGAGGCACAGGAGACCATTGAGGGGTGAAGGCAGAGCTGGGGAGAGGCTCACTTTGTGGACTCTGACAGACTTAGGAGGAGGAAGAGCAGCCAGGAGCCCATCTTGGGCTGCAGGTTCAGATCTCAGCCTGAGGTCCTATGCCTAGAAACAAAGCTGTCTTGTCTGTACACCAGTGAGGTGTGGTCTCCATGGCAAGGCCAGGGTTGTCTCTTCAGGGAGCAGCCTGGTCCTGTAGTCTGCCCCTCCCCTTGGAGATGCCACCTTTATCTTCTCCCAGACACACCTGCTGCAGAAATGGGGACAATGGCCAATGTAAAAGCTTTACATACTCAGCCCTCTTATTTCTTGGGGGCTAGGAACCCTAAACAGAGTCTAAAAACCCCAAGCCAGCACTACATGTGTCACCAACTTCTGATTCTGGGTCCATTTTCCTCATATTTAATCGTAAAAGTTTGGACTAAGAGACCCTTAAGATCTACCTAGCCCAGAACTTCTAAGTCCTGGGTACAACACAGATTTGGCCCTGCCTAATCATGGGATATGTGGTGAGAAATTTTCCCTCCCTAATCCTTGCTTGTTTCTGCTATCACATAGGCTACTAACACTTGCTACATCTCCCTGAAGTTGGGAAAGTTTGGAGTGAGTTGAGAGCAGAGAATTAAAGGGTTGGCAGGTTTCCAACCAAACTAACAAGTGTGCCCTCTGGTCCTCCTCAGAGGATTTGTGTCTCCATGTAAAATCAACACTCAAAAGGGGCTGGGGAAATTACTCTGTGGCACAAGTAGCTCCCTGGCAAGTGCAAGGCCTGAGTTTGAATGCCGGCCCCACAAAAAAAAAAAAAAAAAAAAAAAAAAAAAAAAAAAAAAAAAAAAAAAAAAAAAAAAAACCTGAAACAACAAAAAGAAAACACTCAACAGCTTAGGAATTGATTTTTTTTTTTTTTTAATGTATTTAGTACAGGATCTACAGGATCTCACTATACAGATTGGGCTTATGGTGATCCTCCCATGTTCAGCTTCCCAATCACTGGGATTATAGGCACGAGCCTAGTCTCAATCTCCATCTCAATGTGCACCAGGGGCGGAGCCAGCACAAAACACTGGGGGATTGAACTCATAGCCCCTGTGTCTGCCTAAGTGGGCACTTTTTTTTTTTTTTTTTTTGTCTTTTTGAGACAGGGTCTCACTATGCAGTTCAGGCTGGCCTTGAACTCCCTTTTGTAGCCCAAGCTGGTCTCGAAGTCACACCAATCCTCCTGCCTCAGCCTCCTGAGTGCTAGGATTACAGGCGTGAGCCACCACGCTCGGCTCTAAGTGGGCACTTTAATCCACTGAGCTATTTGGCTGGCCCATCAGCAGCTTAGGAACCCTCCACTCCAAGACCAAGACCCCATCAAGCAGGATTTCCACAGGCCGCTCACTTGAGGAACTGATTTTCACCAGGGAAAAGTGATTTTGGCAAAGAAAGGCAAGGCTGAGACGTGTGTGTTTTCCCACTGGGTACTGCCATCCCTTGTGCAGCTGAAGGAAAGAGTCTCGAAGTCAACAGTGACTCCCCCCAAAAGCGGCATCCCTGCCCCCGATCCCTAGCAACTAAGGGGAAGCTGGGAAGTAGGAACTTATCTTGATGGCTGGGTCCACATATCCCAAGTTCAAGACCTGTCATATACCAGCCATGTAGGCAGCAAAGTGAGCCCCAGGATAGGCTGACAGAGAAAGAGGTTTCTAAATAAATGTCAGCTTTGGGTATTGGGTTTTGCTCCCTGCCATTTGTCCCAGCAACTGGCTCCACCTCAGTAAGGACCTAAATGCTATCTTCATCTCTGCCCCTTTCCCTCAGAAGGCTGGCTGAAACCCAGAGACAGGTGGTCCCCACACCACCCACCCCAATGGCGACTGCAGAGGACCTGCCCCTCCCTCCACCCTCAACCCTGGAAGATCTTCCACCACCACCCCCCAAGGAATCCTTCTCCAAGTTTCACCAGCAGCGGCAAGCTAGTGAGCTCCGCCGCCTCTACAGGCATATCCACCCAGAGCTCCGAAAGAACCTGGCTGAGGCCGTGGCCGAGGACCTGGCTGAAGTCCTGGGCTCCGAGGAACCTACAGAGGGTGATGTCCAGTGCATGCGTTGGATCTTTGAAAACTGGCGGCTGGACGCCATTGGTGACCGTGAGCAGGCATCTGCCAAGGAGCCTGTGCCAAGTGGCGATGTCCAGGCCACCTCCCGCAAATTTGAGGAAGGCTCCTTTGCCAACAGCATAGACCCCCAGCTAGCAGGCCCTCAGCCAATTGGAGGTGACGTTCGCGCTGCCCGCTGGCTGTTTGAGACAAAGCCACTGGATAAGCTGACGGACCAGGCAGAGGTAACTGAGGCCCCTGCGAGGGAGCCTGCGGCCAGTGGGGATGTGCAAGGAACCAGGATGCTATTTGAGACTCGGCCACTGGACCGCCTGGGCTCCCGCCCCTCCATGCAGGAGCAGAGCCCGCTGGAACTGCGCTCAGAGATCCAGGAGCTGAAAGGCGATGTGAAGAAGACGGTGAAGCTGTTCCAAACGGAGCCCCTGTGCGCCATCCAGGACGCAGAGGGCGCCATCCACGAGGTCAAGGCTGCCTGCCGGGAAGAAATCCAAAGCAACGCGGTGAGGTCCGGGCGCTGGCTCTTTGAGACCCGCCCTCTGGACGAATTCAACCAAGACCCCAGTCAGGTGCGAGTGATCCGAGGTATCTCTGTGGAGGAGGGATCCCGGCCCGATGTCAGTGCCACACGTTGGATCTTTGAGACACAGCCCCTGGACGCCATCCGTGAGATCCTGGTGGATGAGAAGGATTTCCAGCCATCCCCAGACCTTGTCCCTCCTGGACCTGACGTTCAACAGCAGCGGCATCTGTTTGAGACCCGAGCCCTGGACACTTTGAAGGGCGAGGAGGAGGCTATAGTTGAGGCTCCGCCCAAAGAGGAGGTGGTCCCTGGCAATGTCCGCTCTACCCTGTGGCTGTTTGAGACCAAATCACTAGATGCTCTCCAAGGCCAAGTCCAAGTGGGTCACTTGCAGCGGCTGGGGCACCAGGAAGATGAAGGGCTCAAGTGTGACAGCTCATCAGTACTGCCTGCCTCTCAGGGTGCTCCTCAGCGAGATGGAGTGAAAGGGGATGTGAAAACCTTCAAGAACCTTTTTGAGACTCTTCCCCTGGACAGTATCGGGCAGGGTGAGGCTTCAGTCTGTGGCAGTGTGAGCACAGCAGAAACCACTCATTGCACTGGGCAGTCTCAGGTGGCAGGCTCCCCGGTGTATGCCATGCAGGACAGCAAAGGCCAGCTCCACGCCCTGACCTCAGTCAGCAGAGAGGAGGTTGTGGGAGGTGATGTGCAAGGCTATAAGTGGATGTTTGAGACTCAGCCCCTAGACCAGCTGGGTCGAAGCCCCAGTACCATTGATGTGGTACGGGGCATCACTCGACAGGAAGTGGTAGCTGGAGATGTTGGCACTGCTCGATGGCTCTTTGAGACCCAGCCCCTAGAAATGATTCATAAGCGGGAGCAGCAGGAACGACAAGAGGAGGAGCAGAATCAAGAAGGTCCCCAGCCCGAGGTACCCCCAAAGGGTGATGTGCAGACCATCCGGTGGTTGTTTGAAACATGCCCAATGAGTGAGCTGGCAGAGAAGCAAGTTTCAAAGGCCACAGATCCCACAGGCCAGGCACAGTCCTGCACCTGGATGTTCAAGCCTCAGCCTCTGGACCTGGCGGAAGACTCCAGGGAGAAACACCTGCAGGTCAGCCAGCTTCAGGCTGGGGAAAAACAGACTGCTGGACGTGTCTTTGAGACCGAACCTCTGCAGGCCTTAGCAGGTGCCTGTCGAAGAGGGCCTGTGCGATACTCCAGCCGGGTGGACATTCCTTCAGGTCAGGTGTCTAGGCAGAAGGAGGTTTTCCAGGCCCTGGAGGCTGGCAAGAGAGAAGAGCAAGAGCAGGGCTCCAGGAAAACCACTGGGTCCATCCCTGCTGGATCTGTGCACAAATTCACCTGGCTCTTTGAGAACTGCCCCATGGCAGCTGAAAGCATCCGAGGGGGTGACCTGCAGGAAAAGCAGCCTGGGAAGCTCTCCAGCAATGGGGTGCCAGAGAAGCAGGAGACTGCTGCCGAGGGGACACTTCGGACTCTGCATGCCACACCTGGGATCCTGCACCATGGAGGCATCCTCATGGAGGTCCGAGGGCCAGGAGAACTCTGCCTTGCCAAGTATGTGCTCCCAGGGCCAGGGCAGGGACATCCCTATATACAGAAGGAGGAGCTGGTGTTTGGTGAGCTTCCTCGGATTGTCCGCCAAGTGCTGCGCCGGCCAGATGTGGACCAGCAGGGTTTGCTGGTACAGGAAGACATAACTGGCCACCTCTGGCTCCACCCACTAAAACTGCCAGCTCCAAGTAGCAGTGGGAGTATTGAAGACATGGATCCCAGGTTCCAGGAGCTGCTGGCTTGTGGCCTCGGGGCCTCCATGTCAAGGACTGGGCTGGTAATGCAGGAGACAGAGCGGGGTCTAGTTGCCCTGACTGCCTACTCCCTCCAGCCCCGGTTACCTAGCGGGGTTCCAGAAAGGGGCAATGTGCAGCTGGTGGCCAGCTGCATAGACAAAGGAGACCTGAGTGGCCTGCACAGTCTGCGCTGGGAGCCACCAGCTGACCCATCTCCAGGGCCAGTCACCGAGGAAACCAAGCGGCTTCTCCCAACTGAGAACATCATTCACATTCCCCCACTGGATCCCAGTTTGGGAGTGGGGCATCTGAAAGGCCTAGGGGCCAACTCCTGCCCACCTCAGGCCATAGCAAAGGCAGTCCCTCTGGCTGAGCAGGCTACAGCCCCAGCCCCATTACACGATACAAAAAAGCAGAACAGCAGTCACACTGGGCAGAAAGTGACAGCAGCCTTGGGAAAGTCCAAAGGAGCCGTGGCTGCCCCTGCAGAAGCCAGGGTCCCAGATCTCCAGTCAGCCTTGCAGAGTCTGCGAGTAGCAACTGCTGAAGCCCAAAGCCTGCACCAGCAAGTTCTGAACAAGCACAAGCAGGGCTCTGCCCCTGCAGCCACAGCTGTGCCCATCCAGGATGGCCCACAAGCACCAACCCCTGCTGTGGCAGCTACCCAAAGCAACAGCAGGCCTGTGGCTGGAGGTAACTTCAGGATCCCAGCAACCCCCAGAAAGGTCAGTGGGGAAGAGAAAGCGCTGCCCAGAGGGCTGCTCAGGGGGCGGGTGACAATTCAGGATGGCATCTACACTGCTCACCCTGTGAGGACCTCTGAACCACCTGGGGGTGTCCAGACTTCTGGGAATCCCAAGCCAAGGGGCAGGGAGACTGTCTGCTCAGCTCAGGCTCCCGGCACACTCCTGGGAGGCCTGGCTAAAAGTCCTGCACCAGGGCGGGAGGAGCCTGGGGACTGCACACAGAGATCCCGGGGGCCTCTGGGGAAGATGGTGGCCCAAGACTGCCCAGGGGACCTCCAAGCTGCAAAGACCACCCTGAAGACTGCCCCTTTGGCCTCCCACATGCTGCCCTCTATGACTCAGGCTGCAGATGCCAACCTGCATTCCCATAATGCTTCTGTTCCTCCTCCCCCTGCTCTCCCAGCTGCTGTGACAGGACCTGATCTCTCAGCCCAAGTCCACCATGATGAGGACTCCATCCAGAAGGCCTCCAAGCCCCAACAAGAACCCTTTCTTCATACCCTTCACAGCAAACCTGCTGGCCAGAGAAATCCTGAGGAATCACAGACAAAGACCCCAAAACCTGGGTGCTCTATGCCTCCAGGGAAGAAGCCTCCAGTGCCCCCTAAACCTGCACATCTAAGTCAACTCCACCCTCCTCAGAGGCCACCCAGATCCTTACTTCTGTCTTCCAGCTTCTCTACAGAGGTGGGACAAGAATACAAAACAGGTGAGTTACCAGTAGACAGCCCTAGGCCAGCAGAGGTTCCCATGGCAGGAGACCAGGACTGCATGCCTCTGGAGGGAAGGACCAGTGGACAAAGCCACCCAAGACCCCAACAAGATCTCAGCACAGCAGCCCCCAGGTCCACCAAGGCTCAGGCTGTTGGCAGCAATGCCCAGAGCCCTGAGCCCATCATGTCCAGCACTCTCAACAGGGACTCTGACTCACCACAGGAGAGGCCCAGCCTACAAGGAGAGTTGCCCATGCAATGTTCCAAGCAGGGGACCCCTAAGGGCCCCCAGATTCTGCAGGGAAGCCAGCAGGAGCTCCAGGGTCTCTTAAGCCAGGTACAAGCCCTGGAGAACCAGGTTACAAGCAGTGTAGATGTGAAGGCCCTGAAGAGGCTCTTTGAGGCCATGCCCCAGGTAGAAGAGACTGCCCCTCTGTCTCCTTCTGCCCCTCACAAGCCTGAAGCCTCAGTGGAGCAGGCTTTTGGGGAGTTGACGCGTGTCAGTACAGAGGTTGCCCGGCTAAAGGAACAGACCCTGGCCAGGCTCCTGGACATTGAAGAGGCCGTGCACAAAGCCCTGAGTTCCATGTCTAACCTCCAGCCTGAGGCTAAAACCAGGAGCCATTCCCAGGAACCTCAAAAGGATAACAGTGCCCACGAAGTCACTGTCTTGGCCTGCAGTAGAGCCAGACCCAGTTGCTCAGGCCAAGAAATCAAAGATCCAACAGCTATCAAGAACCAATCCAAACCTGGATGCCATACTGAAGACCAGGGTCTAGCCAAGATCAGAAATAACACAGAGGTCAGAGGTCAGGCAGCCTCAACAGACCCTCCCACTAAGGGGCAGAAGACATCAAGGAGAGATTCAGGTCTCCCTCAAGTCCTGCTTTCCAGCAGAGAATCACCCTCTTCCCCTACTTTCATCTCTATCCAGTCAGGCACAAGGAAACTCCCAGAAGCTCCCAGCACTAAGCACAGCCCTGAAGTCTCAGGAAACAGCACATACCTAGCTCCAAATGTGAGCCAGGCCCTGATTCACCAGGAAAATATTCACAACAAAGCTGGGGAAAAGGAGATGGACACCAAGGGCGCTGAGCAGCCCAACCCTGCCCCTGCTTTAGCTAAGCCTTTGCCCACAGCGTGGGAAAGGAGCACCTTGGAGCAGCAGACCAGCCTGAGTGGTTCCCAGTGCTATGGAGCTATGAGAACTATGATGGAACAGTATGAGGAGGTGGACCAATTCGGGAACACAGTCCTTAGTTCCTGCACCACAGTCACAGAACAGGCAGAGCCACCCAAGGACTCAGGCCCCAACCTTGAGTTCCATGCCTCCCCTTTGCTGAGGCCATTCCTCTACAGGTCTACTGGGCTCAGCAGTGGCCTAATAGAAGGTGACATGGCATGGGTGTCCTGCAGCCACTCCCAGCCAGCTGCCCAATGAGTCCCTCATTCATGGGGATGCCTGGCCCAGGGCCCCAGGATCCACCAAGATATGGGTACTCCTCCTTGCTCATGCAAGGCAAGGACCAAGAAGAAAGAGCATCTTCTGAGGACTGCTGAGGGCTTTTTCTATCCAGTTCTTATAAAAGGGGTGCAAAAGACCAAGAGGCAGCACACTGAGTAGTGTTAGCCATGGTGCAGAGGGAATTCCTGGGTGCTTGAAGGGCATACAGTATGTACAGACACACAGGCCTGGCCCACACGTGCACGTCCCACACAGCCGCCTCCATCCAGCCTCTGCCTGTATTTCTTGTATAATAAAGCCTGAATGTTGTCAGCCACCCTCTTCGTCAGCCCTGCAGAAGTGCAGGGACGCTGGCTACAGCATTAGCCTGTGCAGCATTGGTCTATCCTGGAGCAGTCCATGTACCAACACATTTCACCTAAAATGGGAGTCCCTAAATAAACCCGAATTTGAACCACTACTCTGAGTGTCTGATTGTATTCACATCTGTTCCAAAGTATGTATTCACACTGTGGAAAAATATCCACAGCCTCCAGGCCATTCCTCTAGAGGTCTACTGGGCTCAGCAGTGGCCTAATAGAAGCTGACATGGCATGGGTGTCCTTCAGCCACTCCCAGCCAGCTGCCCAGTGAGTCCCTCATTCATGGGGATGCCCGGCCCAGAGTTATAAGGCTCTGAAAAGCCAGCCCATTCCACCAGAAGGCCCCAACCCTCCACGGTTACACACACAGACACACACACACACTGCTGCTCCTTCCACTTAAGGCTTTCCTTTGTGGATCTTCTTGGACATCACAGTAGTTTTACAACCCTGCCCCAAAGCAGGAGAGCAGCCCTATGGGTCCTCACACCAGGACAGTCAGCATTCCCTGCAGGGCTGGGCCACTGTGTGCTGCACAGGAGCTCCTGGGAAGGAAATGAAGTGCTCGGGTTTGGAAAACTGGAATGATTTAGTGGACAGTCTCTCTCTCTCTCTCTCTCTCTCTCTCTCTCTCTCTCTCTCTCTCTCTCTCTCTCTCTCTCCTCTCTCTCTCTCTCTATCTATCTATCTATCTATCTCTCATTATAGCCAAAATTTTCTCTGCGGGCTATATCCCTAGCTCTTTTGATACAGGGCCTCATTAAGCTCCAAAGTTGGACTTAAATTTATGATTCTCATGCCTCAGCTTCCCAGAGTTCTGGGATTACAATACTACCATGGGCTTTTACTTCTTTGTTTTCCCCAAAACAGGTCTCACTATGTACTCCAGGCTGGCCTATAACTCACTGTGTAGCCAAGGCTGGCCTTAGACTCATGATCCACCTGCTTCAGTGTTCAGGAGGGCTGAAATTATAGGCATACACTACCATACCCAGCTTCAGTCTGTCTTTCTAGAAGCACTGAGCCAAATATGCTTTATAGATCTAAGGGTCTTGCTCTCAGGAAACTGAGAGACACCAAAAATCAGATCAGGAGCTGAGTGACGAACCTGACTGCGCTGCCTTCCACTGTGGGAAGGAGGCCTAACAGGTAGTGATGGGATGATGGTAAGAGATTTCCTTGGAGAGAGTGCCATGGCAGAATCTCCACAAGGATGAAATATTTCCTCTGAAATCTGAATGCAAGCATCTGGCTAGTGGAAGTTGGGGGCAAGCACCAGACAGAGAGAACAGAGCTTACTGAGACCCAGCCATGGAATAAGTTTAGTTCCTGAGTCTCCTGGAGATTCTTCCAGAGAAAGGAGCATCAGCAGGTAGGGTTCCCCTCACAAGTTTCTGTGGGAATTTGTACACACATTGCTCCATTTGAACAGGAGGGCAGGCTCTTGTCCTGCGACGCTAGTCCAGGACCTAGCCACCGGCACCCCCCAATCCACACTGACCCCTCAGTGCCTACTCAGCTGATATGAGTGGGTTCCTCAGCAGCACCACATCTGCTGCTCCTCTGGCCGACTGTGGTGGGCAGGAAACAATCCAGACGCCAAACCTGCCTGAGTGCAGCTGGCATCTCCATGGTGCTGAGCCCTGGACCCGAAGTCTCCCTATCTGCCTTCACAGAATCTCAGTTCTTTGCAGGGCCCAGCAGCTTGAAGCAGCTTGATCTCTTCAGTGTTTTTTGTTTTGTTTTCAAATGGGCCCATTACAGCACCTATAAATGTGTGGATTAAGTGAATTGGTAACTATTTAAACTCTGGCCTCTGGAGTTCAAAGACTCACTTTTAGCAGTTCCCTACTTCGCTTGTAACATATCTCCGTTCTCACCTGCAGAGGGGGTGCTTGACTTGTTCATCTTGGTATCTCTAGCGCTCACCAGGGGCGCAGTCACACGCATCAAACAAATGAATGCCCACGTGAAGGAAATGCAGGAGTGCATCTGTCGACTCATCCCACTGACGCTTATCAGCACTTCGTGCCAGGTTCCCTTCAAGGTGCTAAAAATAGATATGAGCAAGGCAGAATTTACCCTTGACCTCATGGAACCTAGATTTAAAGAGCGAAAACAACACGTCGGCAGATTAGATGTTTACAGGGGAGCAATGCTGTGGATACAAAAAGTTAGTCCACGAAGGGAAGATCAGCAGTTACTAGGGCTTGGAAGGACTGAGACCGCGACTTTACGGGTGACCCGAATGGCTGGGTATTGGCTGAAGGTGGAGATTCAGCAGGAAGAGGCGGGAGAGGTTGGTGTGTGGGCGTGGAGCGCACGGAGTACAGGAGGAGGGCAGAGGCTGCCCAGGCTCCCGCACACCTGTCGCCACACCTGCCGCCTGGATGGGACGGGGCTGAACATGCCCGCAGGAGGTGGAGCGCGCGGCTCTCTGGGGACTTGTTCCTTCAGCCCGTCTCCAAGGTGACGGTGACGTCGTGGGGCCGCCGAGTTCGGAACGTTCCACCAGCGGCGGCGGTTGCCGGGAAACTCTCGGTGGGCGCGCCGCCAGGGACTGGTTCCGGGCTCAGACGCCGGGACGCAGAGTCCTGGCAGCCCCAGCCAGGAGCCTCCCTCCTGCGTCCCAGACGGATGCGGGCCGCGCCTCGCACCTCATCTAGGCTCCTCCACAGGCTCTCCTGCTACCTTTGTATATTGTCAATGCGTCTGCGTCTGGAACTTGTGCATAGGTCCCCATCCTCTATGCTATCACCCTGCCTCGGGCCCCAATCCATCTCCCGTTTCCTGGGGAATGAGGCACCGCTTTAACCTCACAGGTGGTACTCTCCCCTTGCCCTGTCTGTTCCTATAAAGGGTCCTCCGGTAGGCAGCCAGAACTCTTAGCCAGAGTACAAAATCAAGGCCTTCCTGCAACAACATTCACCCAGGCTTCCGGTTCACTCAGCCTGAAACCTAAACTCCCAAGGCGCAGCTGTCAGCACTTCCTGCCCAATTCTTGCGCTCACTCTCCTGCTCACCTGCCTCTCCTTAATCATGCTGGCTGGCTTTCTTGCTCAATGATCCTTCTTTCTGGAAGTCTGTATAGTAACCGAGCTCCTTCTCAGATCTCACTTCTGACTACTCTCTGGAAAGGCCTTCCGAGATCCATCCTCCCCTTTGTCCTATAAAGAAGCCCTCCTGCAGATTTTCATGAGGTTTCAGTCTTGCTCACATAATTTGTTTGGGTTATAGATACTATCTCTGCCTAGAAAACTACACCAGACTTCATGATTTAAACAACATGGGATGGTACTCATGAATCCTGTGGGCCAGGAATTGGACAGGATATAACAAGGCTCTCCTGTGCCTCTGCTGTTTCCAATGGACCTCAGCTGGAATATATGCCACTTGGCCTCTCTTGTATGGCCTGGGCCGCCTTGCTGCAAAGCCATCTCAGGGCAACTGTACCT
Organism: Myocastor coypus; assembly: GCA_004027025.1. Lineage (NCBI taxonomy): Eukaryota > Metazoa > Chordata > Mammalia > Rodentia > Myocastoridae > Myocastor > Myocastor coypus. The sequence continues at coordinate 6,377 of PVJA010019994.1, read as the reverse complement.
CCTGTGTTTAGGGCTCAGGGATTCAAAAAAATGCCTCACCTCATAAGGCAGAAGGTACAGGCCTTTTGTGACTTAGCCTCAGAAGCCATGAAGAATCCTATCGGTTCTATTCTGTGTGGGTTACAAGTAAGGTGCAGTTCTGTTCAGACTGAAACAGAAGGGCATGAGATACCACCTTCTGAGGCAAAATTGGGGAAGAAGAACACACAGTTGTCTTTGGAAAGGGCCATCGCGCACACACCCCCACTGCAATATCATCCCCATGATTCTTTAAGTTTTTAATTTTTGGTGGTCTTTTTAGACAAAGTCTCAGATAGGTAGCCTGGGTCCACCTCCTGCTTCAGCCTTGCCAGTGCTGGGATTACAGACATGTGCCACCGCACCCAGCTCAATTCATGTTTTACAATGAATACTGTAATTAAAGATTTGTCTTACAAGAAGTCCTTTGAACTGAGTTGTTCTCCCAGTAAGTAAGTTTCCTGCCCCACTCCTGACTTCCAGCTAACCTTTATTGGAGAAAGTCCAGCTTGTATTGCAAGGTGGGAGTAAAGTATGGCTTGTTTAGTAGTGATAGGGCAAAACTACTTAGAGATTGAAAAATATGAAGCCAAATGAGATTCAGGGACAGCTTTCTACTGAAAAAGGGATGTTCAAGATTCAAGCCTGTATTTTTCCCATTCTGAACTCTGAAAAGACCCAGGAGCAAGAAGGTGGCCCAGTAGGAATGGAGTTCGGGTCATGGTGGGGTATAGAATGCCTGTTATGGACAATTGCAGGGGCTAGAGGTGGCCCTCAAGCTGTCCACATGCCTACTAAATTACTCGAATTCTCCCTGCTTTGTTACTCAGGAAGGACCTTATTTGTTTTTCCCTGTAGACACTCCTTGTTTCCTCCCCTTTCCCAGATGGGGTAAACAGGAATAATGGTATTGGCCAATCACCCAACCAGAGCAGGCAGCTTGGTCCTCTCCCACACACACACCAGCCCAGGCCCCTCCCTGGAGCTTCCATCCCCCTCTCTCTGCAGAGTTCTGTGCCTTCCAGCAGAGCCTGAGATGGTCCCTCCCCTCTAGCCCAGCACTCCACCTTCACCTTGAAACCGTTGGTCCACAGTCCCTTCAAGGCCTTTCCAGTGCAGCTGTGATCACCACCTCTCCAGGTTGTTCCCTCCAGGCCTTTCATATTCTACCCAGCCTTCTTTTGCCCAGGGCCAACTTCCCAGAAGCTGCAGTAGTCCTGGCTCCTAAGGTCCACAATACTTTTAGAGGCCCATAAAAATGTTTTAACTTCTTTCAAAATCTGAATGGGGGTGGGGAGAATCTTCAGGAAGAAAATGTTTTGATACATGATATTAATATATACTCCTTTACAGCATCACAGTCATAAAGTACATGTTAAAAAAAAAAAAAAACAACTATTTTTCAACTGGGCATGGTGGTGCACGCCTGTAACACCAGCTCTCAGAAGGTTGAGGCAAGGCAAGAAAAAGCACTGTGAGCTTTCAGCCTGCCTGGGTCACATAGTAAGTTCAAGACCAGGCTAAACTAGATAGTGAGACCCTGCCTCTTTAAAAAAAAAAAAAAAAATATTAATGGAAAAACAGCCCATGAAGGCAAAGTACCTAGAACCCACAAAAGTCATAATGGGGGCCTGATTTGGCTGAGGCTGGGCCCTACTCTTCTCTCATTTTCCACCTTGCTATTTCTGGAGAGCTTGGTCCAAAGCTCTGTGGTAACCTTGTCAAGGACACAAAAGCTATGGGAAAGGTCCTCTTTGGTATCTGTCTCTTTCATTTCCACACACCCCTACACAACTCTAAGCACTCTGGCCTGTGTGGTAAATCTTTTGTCACCTTTTTTTTTAAATAATTCAAAAGCTTTATTCATCTACTGGAGCAGGAGCAATGCAAACTGCTGGAATCTCTTGCTTCAGTAAGATGTCATCCAGGGCTTCAGCCAGTTTTCTTAATCCATTTCAGCTCATCCTGCCTCTTCTCTGCAGCTGCCCTCCTCTCTTCCTCTGTCTTGCCAAGCTTCAGAGAAGGTCTCACTGACCTTTAACTTGCTAGGTAGCCCAGGTTGGTCTGGGATTGGCTGCAATCCTGTTTCAGCCTCCTGGGTGATAGATTAACGTGAGTGCCACTGTTACAGTCGAGTGGGCCAAAAAATTACTCCAGGTTCTTAAGACAAGGAAAAGATTTGCCAAGCATACCTCATAGTACCTAGTAAGTAGCTGCATCTATTGAAGATCTTGGGCTGCCAGCAGGAACAGAGAGAAGAGTGCAAGGAAAAAGAGTGAGAAGGCAAAAGGCAAAAAAAGGGCCCTCGTGTAACTCAGGCCTCGATATCTATGGGTCAGACACCTCTGACTTGGGGTTTTTCCTACAGTCTCACCAGCTGAGGCAATCTACCTGCCTAAGGCAGGCAACCTCCTCAAGTAATCTCGGGTAATCACTTAAGGTGGTCCTAAATTTACACTCAATCATTAGGATGGTGTGGCTTTTACAGTTGAAGGGAAAGGAGTGACCATACCTGATGGTTTTGATGGGCGTGTTTGCTTCCCACCCCAGTTATTCCCTCGCATCTTGGCACCCTTTTCTTTTCTTTTTTTTCATGATTTAATATTTTTATTGTTTAAATTTAACAATGGTAGCCGGGCGTGGTGGCGCACGCCTGTAATCCCAGCACTCGGGAGGCTGAGGCAGGAGGATCGGTGCAAGTTCGAGACCAGCCTGGGCTACAAAAGTGAGCTCAAGGCCAGCCTCAACTGCATAGCGAGACCCTGTCTCAAAAAGACAAAAATAAATAAATAAATAAATTTAACAATGGTGCCGGGCGTGGTGGCGCACGCCTGTAAACCCAGCACTCGGGAGGCTGAGGCAGGAGGATCGGTGCGAGTTCGAGACCAGCCTGGGCTACAAAAGTGAGCTCAAGGCCAGCCTGAACTGCATAGCGAGACCCTGTCTCAAAAAGACTAAATAAATAAATAAATAAATAAATTTAACAATGGTTATATTACATATTTTCCTCATCAGATCAGTTTAGATTAATAGATATAGGTATATAAGATTGATCCAACAATTAAACATTAACACTTTCAATAAACATTACTTTTTTTTTTTTTTTTTTACTTTTCCCCTTTCTTTTTTTTTAAAGTTGACACATTGCACATTGTCCTCACAATAGTTCTACTTGGCACCCTTTTCCAGCTCTCAGAGGACCGCCCAGTTCCCAGCTCATTCCAGGAGTCAGGGGGTGGGGAACCGTAGGCCCCGCCCAGCTCCGAGCGCTGGAACCCCAAGGAGGAAGCGGCCGGTGCGTCTCCCTCCCTCCTCCCCCTGTTAGATTTTCTTACGAAAAGCTGAGGCTGATAATTCCCAGAAGGTCCCGGACGTGAAGTCACTGGCGTGAGATCACCGAGCCGGGTTCCAGGAACCCGAGAATTCCGGGGGAGGTGGTGCAGTAGGGTTGAGTTGGCAGCTCTTGACCCCAGTGGATTCTCAGGAAGCGACGCCGCCTGGCCGCGGTCGGAGGTGCAGGTGGACCTTGCTGGAGCGACCAGCGCGAGGCGGATGACACCACCGAGTCGGGGACACAGCAGGAGTGATCCCTCTGCCCTCCGCAAGTCAGGACCCCCCCCCCAGGTCTCCTGTTGAACACATTGTAAAATGATCAGAATCTTAAATGAGCATACCCTTTGTCCTCATACTTGTAACCCAAGCACATAAATGCACAATCTGGCTCTGGGCTGGGGAGATAGCTCCATGGCACTTGTAGTCCTTTGGTGGGAACTAGCTTAAACAGTGAGAGGGTGCATGTGCACTGTAGGATGCATGCATGTGGAAGCAGCTGTTTAGGGACCCAAGGTCCTCATCCACTGTTTGTTTGTTTTGTTTTGTTTTGTTTTGTTGGTGGGACCAGGGTTCGAACTCACAACCTTGCACTTGCCAGGCAGGCACTTGTGCCATGCAGCTATCTCCCCAGCCCCTGAGCATCCACTGTAGTAGTGATCAGAGCCCATGGGTGCCCTTCTGAGCCCTGTGCTTCCTGGCAGCCAGTTTCTTTCTCAAGATGTCCAGATTGCAAGAGTTTAAGATACTGTGACCTAGCTGGGTATGATGGCGCACTCCTGTAATCCCAGGGCTTGGGAAGCTGAGGCAGGAGGAACAGTGTGAGTTCGAGACCAGCCTGGCCACAAAAGTGAGCTCAAGGCCAGCCTGAACTGCAGTGAGACCCTGTCTCAAAAAACAAACAAACAAACAAACAAAAAAACGATGCTGTGACCTGCTGCTAGCTTCTACTCTGTCATGTTTGTTTGTTTTTGGAGGCAGCATCTAGCTCAGTAGTCACTCTGTAGGTGGGTCTTGAACTGACGGTGTAGCCTAGGCTGGCCTCCAACTCCCAATGATCCTCCTGCCTCAGCCTCCCAAGTACGGGGATTATAGGCCTTGCCTGGATTTCTTAGCAGTTTTTAAAGGTGTATATATTCAACAATGTATATCACCCAGTTTGCAATTAGACATTCTGAATAAAAGTCCCTGATTCCCACAGCAGGGGTGGGATAAATAAAATTCATCCCCTTTCTAAATTCTGTGGAGGAAAAAGGAAGGTCAGTGGGAAGAAGACAAGCTGACAGAAGGAGGCCCTTTATGCTGAGCATGGTGGCACATGCCTGTAATCCCAGCACTTGGAAGGCTGAGGCAGGAGGACTGGTGTGATTTGAGACCAGCCTGGGCTACAAAAGTGAGCTCAAGGACAGCCTGAACTGCATAGTGAGATCCTGTCTCAAAAAGAAAAAAAAAAAAAAAAAAAAAAAAGGAGGAGGCCCTTTAGGTACAGATTGGCTTTTATGTGGCTAGAGAACAGTGCACCAGAGGGCATGAAACCAACCAAGCAAAGGGCAGAGGGCAAAGGACCAAAGGACACTGGTGTGGGAGAGGGGGTGCAATGGAGGCAGTAGACCTTGGAGGCCCCTGTGGGCTTTGGGCTTTTATAGTCAGTTGGGAGGGCCCTGAAGAAACAAGCAACAGGCCAGGATTTAGGTTGTAAATCTGGCTGATGAGAGTGTTCCAGAGGATCAAGTGGGACCAAGGAGCACAGCAGGGGCTGCACACTGCTCCCTGTGCTATATGGTGGCAGATGACAGAGTGTAGGAGATGTGAACTGTCATTTGCTCCTGGGTCTCCTGGACCAGTAGGGATGATAGAATTTGCTGATGGGGTGGGGGTGTGGCAAGCACCCTGGGGTTGTTCCCTTACTGAAAGCAAACAAACCCCAAAAGTGTGCTGATGGGTAGAACAGATGCAGGTGTGAGAAGAAGTGTGGTCTGGGAACTGTAACTGAGGGTGTGGAGTTCACCTTTGCCCAGACAGGGAAGACAGTGAAGGTAGGCATTTTAGAGACTGGGGTAAAGACTGCTCTGAGCTTCTTGTGGGTATCAGGTGTCCAGAGGTGACTGAAACACGGAGCTCTTTGGAATTTGGAGTTGAGAGGTCTCAGAGAGAACAGCTGGCGTGCTCACAATGAAATAGAAATAGGGTCTCCTAAAGGGGCTTTTAGTAATTGGACAGAGCATAGAGAAGCTGCGTGGACCTCCGGGCACCTGGGCTTGAGGCTTCACATCCACAGTTCCAAAGGCTGGGCACCTGTGTTGCTGGAACCTGTGGACACATATGCGAGCGCATAATATCCAAGCCCAAAGTGATTTTGTCCAAGAAAGGAAATATGTTTTTTGATGTACAAACTTGGATGAGGCCAACTGATAGGTCCTGGAGCTGCTGGCAGAAAATGTAGCTAGTCTGTGTCTTCATGGCAAGAGTGAGGGTCCTGAGCTCACACTCCTTCTCCTCTTCCTCCTCCTCCTCTTCGTAGAAGGCCTTAGTGAACAAGAGGCCAAGGAGCCCATTGGTGGAGTTCATCAGTTGAGTCCTTAGCACAGGGACTGGGGGCCAGGGATCTGGAGTGCCACAGGAGAGATGCAGAGGCAGTGGAGTAGAGGGTTCCAAAGCCACAGGATGAAAAAGGAACTCAATGCAGGCAGAAAAGGGGAGAGCGTAAGCCAGGCATGGTGGCAGGAGGCTGAGGCAGGAGGATGGGAGTTGGAGCCCAGCTGGACAACTCAGTGAGGCTGTGTCTCTAATTAATGAGAAAACTAAAGGAAGGGAGGATGGGCAGGACATGTACTTCAGTGCCAAGCTGAGTTCGATCCGAGTACTAAAACACAAGAAAAAAAGTGGGGGGGGGATAAAATTGTCTAGTAGAAAGACCTGGAGGTAAACACAAGAGACCTAGTAAACAGAACGAAACAGATCAAACTTCATTTTCTTCCATTTTGGATGTATTTAATCATGTATATGTGCGAGTCTTTTTTTTTTTTTTT
>PVJA010019993.1:0-37568 GCA_004027025.1 Myocastor coypus | reverse complement strand
TCTCGAACTCTCACCAATCCTCCTGCCTCAGCCTCCCAAGTGCTGGGATTACAGGTGTGCGCCACCACGCCCGGCCTTTATTTTATTTTTTTTCTTGTTTCAGAACCTTTAATTGTTTATTCACTCATTTTTATGGCCGGCTCAGCCCACCCGAGGGCAGGACCGGCGCAGCATGTGGTGCCGGGGATCGAACCGGAGTCCCTGAAGCCGCCCAAGCTTTCCCAAGCAGGTGCTTTAGACCACTGAGCCATCCCGCTGGGCCCCCATGCCCGGCTTTTTTTTTTTTTTTTTTAATTTTTTTTTTCATTGTTTGCTTTAAGATGTGGCAAACAAGGGCAGGCAAGATGGCTGAGCAGTCTAAAGCGCCTGCTTAGGTAAGCTTAAACAACTGCAGGGACTGCGATTCAATCCCTGGCACCAAGCCAGGCATGGTGGTGTGCGCCTGTAATCCCAGCACTTGGGAGGCTGAGACAGGAGGATCAGTGTGAGTTCGAGACCAACCTGGGCTACAAAAGTGAGTGCAAGGCCAGCCTAAACTGCATAGCGAGACCCTGTCTCAAAAAGACAAAAAAAAAAAAAAAAAAAAAAAAAAAAAAAAAAAAAAAAAAAAAAAAAAAAAAAAAAAAAATGCCTGACAAGCTGGGCGGGCATGGTGGCTCACGCCTATAATCCCAGCACTTGTGAGGCTGAGGCAGGAAGATCAGTATGATTTCAAGACCAGCCTGAGCTACAAAAGTAAGCTCAAGGCCAGCCTTAACTACATAGCAAGACCTTGTCTCAAAAAGACAAAAAAAATCCCTGGCACAACATGCTGCACCAGCCCTACCCCTAGAGCAGGCTGAGCCGGCCATAATACATACATATATATATATATATATGACATGGCAAAACACATCTCTCTTCCAGCCTCAGTGGGTGTGCAGCTTCTGGCAGACCCTTCGTTTCAGAGCCCCATCTGGCCGGGTTTCCCGTGAACACGACTGCAAGATACTCAAGGATTCCATGAACTCTCAAGTTTGAAATGCAGGAGGAGATCCTTATACCAAAAGAATGACGAGCCCCTCAGATCAGCACTTTTCTGGAGAGCTGGTTGGCTCTTAGCAAACAAACCCTGCCTCTTCCAGTCCAGTAGGGGATTCATGATGCCCGATTCTAACATATCGATCTGTGTGATGATTTCAGCACAGAAGGAACCCTGGAAGCTGAGAGGGAAAAGGAGCACAGAGTTCTCAGGGCAGAAGAGCTCTTTTAGCTGGGTCTTGAAGGAAATGCACAGCCAGGGGCAACTAGCCACTCCCGTAGGAATCCAGACTGTGAGCACACCAGCTATCGCCCCTCTTCCCTGAAGCCCACAGCACCCACTTTTCCCAGCAGCCCCCCATCCACACCCAGCCAGGCCAGGTCCTGCTTAGCTTCCAGGCTCAGTGCATTCTGGGTGGCACAGTGGCCAGAAGGCTCAGGTAATGTGACCTCTGTGCCCACCGGGCAGCTGTGCCATGACCTGATTCACTGCTGTAGCTGCTTCAAACTAGTTGACCGCAGCTGACCAGCCCCACCCCACCCTGCTATCTGCTGGACCCAGTGTCCACTCCTGCAGCCACACCCACCTGGAAAGGGCTGTGGGAGGGGAGCAGGCAGGCGCTGGGTTCTGTGGTCCCTGCAGTTGTTTTCCAGAGTGATGCCCAAGGTTGAGCTCAGTGTTCCCAGTGGTCATCAGGAAGTGGTCCGCACTGCTCTCCCCTCCTGCACTCCCATGGCTTTCAGGGACAATGGTTCTCTCCTTGCTGGGGTCAGTGGCCCCCTGGTCCTCAAAGAAGTGGGACAGTCACTTCCCAGGGGGCCCTGGCACCATGCACAAGGCCAGCTCACTGCTCTCTCCCCTGCCTGTCCACATCCTGCCCTTTCCAGGTCTTGGGGAAGAAAGCCCTGCAGGAAATGGGGAGCCAGACCCCAGCACTGCAGCAGTTCAAGGGTTCCCTTTTCAGAGAGCTGTGCAGTGAGCTCCCAGAGCCAGCAAGCAGCAGCTCTCCCAACCTTGTTCCACTTGCCAGAGGCTAAAAATACCCCAGAGCCCAGGAGAGTCCACGGGCACTGTTAAAGGAGTGGCCAGGGTCAGCAGCTTCCTGGACCCTCCAGGTCTGGTCTTCTTGTTGTGCTGTCCTGGACTTCCCTGCCCCCTACTTCTCCTCCCACCTTCGGGGACCCTAGAGGTGGGATCTCTGCAGATGTCAAAAACAGCTGCTCGCCTACAAAACACAGTGGAAGCTTCCAGTTCCTCTTGCAAAACTGCAATTAGCAGCGAGACTAAAAACAAGCATCCCCTCCTGGCTTCGCCCAGTGGCTTATGTTCAAGTGACTTGTATGATTTCCTGCGTGTTTTGGGCAGTCCTCACTCTCTGGGAGCCTGCAGCTCTTTGAGGGTCTGAGGAGAAAATACATCCAGAAAAAGCAATGCAGAGAAACCTCACATGGTGGTACGTGCCTGTCATCCCAGCACTGGGCCAGCCTGGGCTATGTAGTATGACCTTGTATAAAAAAAAAAAAAAAAATTGAATCAAATTAAATTTAAAAATAAGAAGGGAGATGCAGACCAGGGAATGAGGGAGCTTGGGGCTGTGTGGGACAAACTCAATTTCCTCAGAGAGGAAATGTAAAGTTGGAGAATCTGTGTTCGTAGCAGTATACAGCATAAAAAGCTTAGTTCAAAACAAGGACAGACGCCTGAGGACTTGCAGGGGACAAGAAGGGATGGCTTCTGCTGCCTGTAACAACCTAACCCAAAGGCATGGACGTGAGTCATTCCATGCGCAACCGCAGTGTCCAAGGGTCAGGGTCAGGCTGCTGCTTCGTGCTGAGCACAGGCGGGTGGCGATGTGACCCACCTGAGGCTTGGCCAGGAGGGACCTGCTTTGAAGTCACATAGGGCCCCTTTGCTCACCCCAGCTTCTCCCTGGTCATGGCAGAGGCTGCCCCACCCCCAGCTCCTAGGGTCCCCACAGCCTTCTCTTGCCTTCTCCATGACAATGAAAACCGAGTCTTTCAGGACTTCCCAGGGTTGGGGTCCCCTATTTTTTTTTTTTCCTTGTTTCAGAACTTTTGCTTATTTATTTTTATGGCTGGCTCAGCTTGCCCTGAGGGCAGGGCTGGCACAGCATGTGGTGCCGGGAATCGAACCATTGTCCCTGCAGCCACCTAAGCTTTCCTAAACAGGCGCCTTAGACCACTGAGCCATCCTGCTGGGCCCCGGGGTCCCCTATTCTTGCTTCTTACGAGAAGCAGATTTGACTCACACTTAAGCAGAGAAGGTGACACAGGTGGCCTCTGTCACCCTGGAATCTGGCCACCCCCGCAATACTTGGCAGGAAAGGCCTAGAGAAGCACCAACGCAAAGAGCATGAACTCTGTACTCCAGGGTACGGGAAGTCACTGAAGGGACAGGAGGGGAGGGTGGGGCAGGGCAGGCAGAGGAGGGCCTGGCCTCCCCCATGAGGCCTTTGGTCTCTACTCAAAAGTCACGTGGTCTCTCCCTGTTTCCCAAGCACAGAAAATCCACCTGTCCTTGCCCTGTGTCATAGCATGGGCTGCCCTGTGGCCTGTGTGTTCTTCATCACTGACCAGTTTTCCCTTCCTGAAGCATTTGAGGACCTGTCCAGCTGCTGCTACACTTCCGGGACAGTGCCTGAGTACGGAGCATGCTCAGAAAATGTCTGCTGATGAGTAGGCGAATAAATACATTTCAAAAATGCTTCAGCAGTAGACTGGCTAGAGCTCAGACAGTCAAAATGCAATATAGGAAGAAGCAAGCAGTAACAAGGTGCTACGATTTCTGAATCTACTTGGGTAGATTTTCAAAAGATACATCATAGAGTCAAAACAAAACAACAAACCAAGTGTGATGGTGCACGCTTGTCATCCCAGCAGTTGGGAGGCAGAGGCAGAAGGATCACTGTGAGTTTGAGGCCAGCCTGGCCTACATAAGCAAGTTCAAGGCCAGCCTGGACTGCACAGCGAAGCCTAAAACAAAACAAGAAATCCACATCCCAATAATAGTGACCGTTCACACGTATGGGGTCCAACCTGGTATCTCAGCACTTAGGTACAGCAGTGAGATCCTGAGGCTGCCCTGTCCATCACTCACATGTAGACTATTGTTTTGAGAATGAAGTCCTCTCCACTTTTTTTTTTTGTCTTTTTGAGACAGGGTCTTGCTATGCAGTTCAGGCTGGTCTTGAGCTCACTTTTGTAGCCCAGGCTGGTCTTGAACTCACACCAATCCTCCTGCCTCAGCCTCCCGAGTGCTGGGATTACAGGCATGCGCCACCACGCCCAGCTTCCACTATTTTGAGGATTTTTTTTTTTTTTTTTTTTTGGACTGGCTCAGGCTGCCTGAAGGGCAGTCTGATATGGCACGTGGAGCTGGGGATCGAACCGCGGTGCCCCATGCCTGACCAGGTTTGCCCATGCAGGCACTTAAACAACTGAGCTAACCGGCAAGCCCTGTCTCCACTATTTTGAAAACACTTTTCAGTGACTGGCAACCACAGTTGTCCCTTCTGTGCTCAGGAACCTTAGGGTTTGCTCTTTCTTCTGACTGCAGCCCTGTACCCATAGCTGTTGCCTCTCCACCCTCCTCCTCCACACCCTGTTCAGCTTCTGGTAACTACTATACTGTGCTGTGATTTTTGAAGATCGCCATTAGCTTCCCATGTAAATGAGAACACGTGCTACTGTCTTCCTGTGCTGCCTCATTTCACCTAACAGAATATCCTCCCAGTCCATCCATATTGCTGCAAGTGGCAGCATTTCCTCCTTTTCATGGTTGAATAATATTCCACTGTCTAGCCGGGTGTGGTGGCTCACACCTGTAATCCCAGCACTCGGGAGGCTGAGGCAGGAGGATTGGTGCGAGTTCGAGACTAGCCTGGGCTACAAAAGTGAGCTCAAGGCCAGCCTCAACTGCATAGCGAGACCCTGTCTCAAAAAGACAACAACAACAAAAAAAAAATATTCCACTGTCTTTATTTATTCACTCATTGGAGACCTAAGGTGTTGGTTATATCTTGGCCATTGCCAACGTACTGTGGGGAACTCACAGGTACGCATCTATCTCCCTTCCACACACTGACCTTGGTCCCTTGGAGGCAGGTGGCTGGATCACTTCGTGACCCAATGTCTAGGTTTCCCACGCATGCATCCTTCTTTCTCCACATCCTCACTGGCATTTGTCTCTTTTGTATCAGCCATTGCCCTGGGGCCAGGCAGTAGATCTCCGTGATTATGATTTCAGCATCACCTTGAGGACCACGCGCTTGCTGGCCATCCACAGCTCTGCTCTTTGTCCAGGGAGACAGCTCAGTGGCTGAAGCACCTGCCTAGCAAGCACAAGGTCCCAAGTTTGGTCCCAGGTACCACACAAAAAAAAAAAAAATCATAAATCTCCTCTTGAGAAATTATTACTTGGGCCTCTAACCCTTTTTCCTTGTGGAGTTTTTGTTTTGGTTTGGTGTTTTGGCAGAATCAGGGAATCAAAGTCAGGACCTTGCACTTGCCAGGCAGGTGCTTGTGCCCCTGAGCTATCTCCCTAGGCCCTTCTTGTGGAGTGTGTAAGGTCCTCATCCCTCCTGAGACTTGAGCCCTTGATGAAGATTTTTGTTTTGTTTTGTTTTTTTCTGGCTGGCTCAGGCTGCCTTAAGGGGTGGGTGTGGGGATTGAACCACCATCCCCTGTGCCTGACTGGGATTGCCCGTGCAGGCGCTCAGTCCACTGGGCTAACCCAAAAGCCCCCTTGAGCCCTTGAAGAAATGGCTGCAGGTGTGGCTGAAAGTGGTCTCTTGCCTCTGCTTGTTGGGCCACTGTCCTGAAGCTACTTAATTTTTGCTTCTGTCGCCCATGATTTTTTTTTTTTTTTTTTTTTTGTCTTTCTTTTTGAGACAGGGTCTCGCTATGCAGTTCAGGCTGGCCTTGAGCTCACTTTTGTAGCCCAGGCTGGTCTCGAACTCACACTGATCCTCCTGCCTCAGTCTCCCAAGTGCTGGGATTACAGGCGTGAGCCACCATGCCTGACACACCCATGCTTTTGAAGTTACATGCAAAACACTACTTGCCCCAATCAACCTCTTGAAGTAATTCCTTTAGGTTTTCTTCTAATAGTTTCATAGTTTTTTTTATCTTAGATTTCATTCTATGATCCATTATGAGTTTGTTTGTTTGTTTTTGTAATTGATGAGAAATGGAGATCTAATTCTTTTCTTCTACCAGTGGATTTCCCATTCGCCAGCACCATTCGCTGGGGACCTCTACCTGTGTCCTCACTGACACTGTTGAAAAGCATTTGGTTTGTGTGTCTGGTTTAGGCCACTGTGGAGTTGTGTCAAGCTTGACAATATTGCAGCACGACAGCTTTGACTCTTCTGCTTGGGTTCATTTTGGTTACGTGGAGTCTTTTGTACGTACAATCTGAGGAGCTTTTTTCCCCTTATTTTTGTGAAGAATTCAAGTGGCCTGTAGGTAGCAATTGCATTGAATCTGTAGATCTTTTGGCACCAAGACAGCAGGAACTGCTTCAGGCCAGGGAAGGGAGGCAGGGACTGGGCCAGAGGGAAGCGAATACTGGGTGGAACTTGGGCCCAGGAGGTGGGACGGTATTGGCCAGAAAGTGCAATCCACTGGGCCAGAGCAGGGAGGGGAGGGGAAGATGTATTCAGGTATATCTGGCTGGTTGTAGGCTGTACAGATCCACCCTGTGTACAGCAGTCTCCTGGCCCCTGGTGGATGCGTCTGGATCACAGTGGATGCCATCAAGTGACAACTGTGACAGCCAAAAGCATGGTGCAGAGGCTCCAGCATTCACCAGCAGGTCCCAGATGCAGAGTACACCCTGAGCTCCGTGGGAGGCTGGCATGGTCACCTGCTCCACCCTCTGCTCCAGGAAACCAGAGACATCTGGGCCAGCTGCACTCCAGGAAGAGGCCGGGCACCAGGCCCAGAATTGCACAAAATGGACTGAGGGCTGATTGCCCAACCTGGACAGGCGCCCTCACCTTCCTAGGAAGGCCACGTGGTCCAGAACCAAGGCCGTGGCCAACACCAGTGCCAGATGTTGGCAGAGTGGACAGATCCCAGAGGTCTGGCACCCATGGGTGATGGGGGAGGGCTCTACATCCTCAGTGCTATCGGCTTCAGGACACCTGAGTCTGTCCCCACTTGGTATAGGGCTCAGGGACAAAATCCAGTGATGAAACTGGGGAGAAGGCCACTTGCACCCCACATTCCTGTTGGGGTGCTATGACATATACCCTGGAGAATCTGAGAACGTAATATAAATTGTGCTCAGTTTACAACACAAAGAGCCAGATTTTGTGTAGTATTCACAGTACAGCCTCTGTACTCATGAAAAGATGAATTTTCATCAGCATGTGACTGCAAAGGGTGGCCCCCGATGGTGGCTTCTCAACTAGGGCCCTCCCAGGGGGACACTCTTCAGGTGTAGAGTTAGTTTTGGCTGTCACAACTGTGAGACACTAGTAGCATCGGGTGGGGAATGGATGGGGACACCGCTAGATACTGCCCAAGGGACAGTGCAAAGCTCTGCCCTATCCAGGTATCTCTCATACTGAGAGCTTGGCATCTGGCCCCCAAGCACAGCAGAGACAGTGGTGCTTCCTAGAGTGGGCCAGGCCAGGGCACCAGGACACACAGTGACTTGTGTTTCCATGTGCAGCCTCTGGAGCAGTCAGTGTGGGATTCGTTTTTTTGTTTTGGTTTGGTTTTTGTGGGACCGGGGTTCAAACTTACAACTTTGTACTTGCCAGTCAGGCACTTGTGCCACAGAGCTACCTTCGCAGCTCCCAGGGTGGGTTTCTGACCAAGCAAATTTAAAAAAATAACAGAGAGAGTCACAGCTGGGTGCAGTGGTGTGCAACTCTACAAAGTGATGCCCTGTCTCCAAAAGACCAATAAATTCCCAGAGGGATAGCTCAGTGGGATAAGTGCTTGCCTGGCAAGTACAAAGTCCTGAGTTTGATCCCTGGTACTGCAAAAATAAATAAATAAAATCTTTAAAAGTATTTGTGAAAGCCCTGGGTTCAATTCACAGTACTGGGGGGAAATAGCTCTTACAAAGAATAACAGGGAGCAGGGCATGGTGGGACACGCCTGTAATCCCAGCACTTAGGAGGCTGAGGCAGGAGAATCCCAGTGAGTTCATAGACAGCAGGGGCTACATAGTGAGTTGAAGACCAACATGGACATGGACCATATAGCATGATCCTGTCTTGAAAAGCAAAAGAGAAATGAGTCAACGGTGCTGCAATTAGCGAGTGGCTTCTCCCAACTCTAAGGGGAGGCGGCTGAGGGGAACAGGCAGAGCCAGCTCAGCCTCTGGGCAGCAGGTCGAGAGTCCACCCTGCCCTCCACCCCCATCACCACTAGCACTGTAGGCCAGGTCCTTCTTTCCCTCAGACACTGTCTGGGGCTCAGGAGGGTATTCAGCAGTGTCTTGCTTTCTGTCCCCTGGACACCAGTGTACCCTCTTGGTGGTGGCGGCAGCGGCAATGGCCAACAGTGTCCCCAGACATTTCCAGCTTCCTGAGAAAGTGGTGCAGAGTCATCAGAGCCTGGGCCAGGTCAGTGCCACAAGGCTGGCTGTCGGCCAAGCTAAGGGACACACCGCAAGACACCCTCAGCAGCTGTCCTCCCCCAGCTTCCTGAACTCCCTAAGTCTCTGGCACCCCCTATCCAAAGCAGGTGCACCATCAGCTGCCCTATGACTGAGCAGCATGAGGAGGAGAGGAAATCAGTGCAGGTTTGTTTTTGTTTTTGTTTTTTTGCAGAACCAGGAATCAAAACTCAGGACCTTGCACTTGCCAGGCAAGAACTTGTGCCCCTGAGCTATCTTCACAGCTCAGTGCAGGTTTTAAGAGCATTCTGTCCTACATGGACTGGCTGCAAGTCAGGAGCATTATGGTGGAAAAGATGGCAGAGCAAAGCTGCTGAGCTCACAGCACAGAGAAAGCAGAGCAGGGGGCAGTACCACGGGGCTGGATAGAGGACTGAAGGGCCCAGGAAGATACCCAGAAGGCCCCCAACAGTACCAGGACAGAGGGTCTGTCTCTGCAAGTGCCCTCCCTCCCAGGAAGGAGTATCCTTCTGTCCCCAGCCCAGTAGCACCTCCAGGGACACCCAGCTCCCTGTGTACACAGAGGCACCTTGGGGGCCAGGCATGCCAGGCCCAGGAAGCATCCCCACCTCAGGGTCTGTGGTCCAATCTGCAGACACTGGCACTGAGGCCTGGAGACCTGACTTAGAAACACTCTGTGGTCACAAATGGCAGCAGTGGTATCAGACCCACCCAGTTTCAGCCCTTCAAAGAAGGTGATGGGGGCAGGGGAAAAACACATGGTGCAGACCTGAGCCTGTGAAGAAACTGCTGGCTCCCACTTCCCGGTTGTGTGGCCCCTGACAAAGCACTGAGCCCCCCTGAGCTGAGAGTTGCAACAATAGGAATGAGGTTAACAGTGGCTTCTTCCCAGTGTCACTAAAAACAAGTGAGAAGTTCTGGTCCATTATATAATAGCATCACACACATGGAGACACACACACACACACACACACACACACATGCACCCACAGCATTGGGAAATAAAAGCTCTTCTCAAACCTCATCTGAATGATGCGTTAGCGCATCTGAACAGCACAGACCTGCTGGCTGCATCTCAGCTTTAGCTGTTTCCCACCTGCGGTGTTTTCTGATTGATCAGAGAGAAATCCCCAGGGTCTTCGAAGGAAGCTTTTAATTGCTGTGGATGGGCCAATTTTGGGCTTAGCTGCTCAAGCATATAATTGAGAGGAGAGAGAGGGAGGAAGGGTGGGGGAGAGAGTGAGAAAAGGAGGGACCACAGGAGTCAGAGAGGACATCAGCTCATTTGTTTGTTTTCTGTTTTGCCTCCCCAGTCTCCCTGTGTAGTCCAGTCTGGCCTCCAACTCCTGTTCCTGCTGCCTCAGCCTCCTGAATGCAGGGATTTGAGGTCTGTGCCCCCAACGCGAGATACATCTGTAGAGCTGGTTTCTTCAGAGCTCACATGACCTCAGATCACCCCATCCGACCCCCAAAGCCCCAGGGACAGAACCCACAAGTCATTTCTTCCTTTTTCGATCTCTGTGGGAATCCTAAGAGTGGCCACAACACCTGCGCTCTCCAGAAGGCCAGGGAGCACTGTGAGGCAGGCAGCCCTCTGTATGACCCTTTGAGGGGGGAGCATCAGGAATTTCCAGGAGGAGCAGAGAAAAGGGGGCAGCCAGGCCCCCAGGAACAACTGGGGTGTCAACTCTGGGAAACTTGCGAAGCCAGTGCAGAGCAGGCTACCCAGGGAGCTAGGGACTTAGACACAAGGCTGTACCTGGGGTGTCCCAGCAGCTGCAGGGAGCTGAGAGGCAAAGCCACAGCTGGGGTTGGGCACCAGGCCTCCCAGGAGGGCCCCCAGCACCTGCTGCTGTGGCCAAAGCTAAGGCAGCCTAAATATAGTGAATCCCCATTTCTCAAGGATCCAAAGGATTCACGCGTCACCTAATGGAATACGCAATCTCTTTTTGTTTTCTGAGGCAGGATCTCACTATGTAGCCCAGACTGCCTTCACACTCTCCTAGTCCATTTAAGTGTAGTGGTGCACACCTGTACACCCAGCACTGGGAAGGCTGAGGCAGGAGGCTTGCCATGAGTTTAAGGCCAGCCTGGGCTACACAGTGAAGCCCTGTCTCCAAAGATAATAATAATAATAATAATTAATAATAATATTGCATAAGACCGGAAAAAATGAAGAACTATAAAGTTAATAAAAATTAAAATGTTTACTTATCACATTAATCAGGGAGCATATAAAAATATTCTCCTTGGGGCCAGGGAGATAGCTCTGCGACATAAATGTCTGTCTAGCAAGTGCAAGGTCGTGAGTTTGAACCCCGGTCCTGCTAAATAAATAAATAAATAAATAAATAAATTCTCCTTGGCTCAAAGAATTTCAAGACAGGGTATCTCAGGGGCTGGGGAGATAGCTCCGTGGTACAAGTGCCTGCCTGGCAAGTGCAAGGTCATGAGTTCGAACCCCAGTCCCGCAAACAAACAAAAAAAAAGGGCATCTCTAAGTCACTAAGTTTAAGTTTCCTGGGTGTAGCTCAAATGTGCAATGCTCCTGCTTCAGCCCTGCCAGCATACTTTGATCACAAGGCCACCAGAGAGCTGTTGAGCAAGGAGGGGAGTTGGAAGGACAATCGGGAACAGCTGGCAGAGGCAGGAGGACCCGGTGCCGCCCAGTGCTGCCTGCTGGCAGGGCACACCCATCGGCTCAGATAAGCAGTTTTGCTTGGAGCTCCCGGGACGGCCTCTGGGAGACACAGAACCCAGCTGGGGTGGGTGGTCCGTCCCAGGGGCCTCCTGTGTCCCAGGCTGCGGCCAGGTGGGTGCCAGTTCCCGCAGCGCCTTCTCCCTCGAGCACCCTCTAGCGGCTTCTGCTCAGCTACTGCACCTATAGGGAGCACTCATCCTCCACTTTGGAGCTCGAAGGTTGCAGCTCCAGGAGACGAAGCTGTCCCAACCCCCAAGGTGCGAAGCTGAAGAGGTAGCCACGGGAGGGACCTCTAGTTACCTGTCCTCTGCCTGAGCAGCAGGGTGAGGGCTGGATGTGGACCCGCCCAGTTACTAAGCTTACTCCACCTCAGGGCGGCCCTGCCCACTCCCCTCCACATACCTGCATCACCCATCCCCCTACCAGGGCCATCCCCCTCTTCTACAGTGGCCAGCATCTCCACAGGGCATTCAGGATTGCCCAGCAACACCGTTGGTGTTTGTTCAGGTATTATTTATTTATTTATTTATTTTTGTCTTTTTGAGACAGGGTCTCGCTATGCAGTTCAGGTTGGCCTTGAGCTCACTTTTGTAGCCCAGGCTGGTCTTGAACTCACACCAATCCTCCTGCCTCAGCCTCCCAAGTGCTGGGATTACAGGCATGAGCCACCATGCCCAGCTCAGGTATTATTTATTGTCTTTGTTTTTTTGGACATAGTCTGCTGTGTGGTTCAAGTGGGTCTTGAAGTCAAGGAGATCCTCCTGCCTCAGCCTCCCCAAGGCTGCAACTACAGACGAACACCAGCTTATCTGGCTGCCCGTGTTTGAAGCCCTGTGAAACAGCTCAGAGCTGTGTCTAGCAGCAGGGGCAACCCAGGTCCCACCACCCACTCTGATGTCTGCTTCACATCAACACCAGGACTGAGGCTGGCGCCACACCTCACCCCACTCCCATCCCCACTGGCCACCACCTATTTCCTAGCTACAGGTCACACACCCATCCCCCCTTGCTATGCAAGTGCATGCGCACGCATGTGCACACGCATGTGCGTGTGTGCACACACACACACACACCTCACTCCTTCCCCGTTGGAGAGCAGAGAGTCTGCATTCAAATCCCGGCTCCATGTTTACCAGGAGTGTGGCTTTGGGATACTTCCTCTCTCTGATTCCCAATCTTTTCTATCTGGAAAACAGACAGTAGTACCCACCTTGTTGGATTATTTGTGAGGTTGAAACAGCACAGCAGCTGGGCATGGTGACACACACCTGTGGTCCTAATGATACAGGAAGAAAAAATTGATCTGGGATGGAGGACCTCCAATAGGGAACCTCGGAATGATATAGGGAAAACCGATCCCCAACGTGAAAAAGACCTGGGACGAGTTCGTGTTCTCTAAAACCGAAGAATGAATTTTAGGAACAAATGGACATAATAAGCAGAACATATTTACTGAGGGAAGAAAGCTCCTGTCCTAGAGAGAGACAGCAGGGGGGTCCTGAGTGGGCATCCCCCGGGGAAGCTGTCTCTTCCAGGGGCTTTTATAGAGAAGACATGGGAATTTGCTTATGTGGGTATCAGGCGAGACAAAACTGTGGTAAACCCATGAGATTACAAGCACCATTACTCAGGTAAAATTGATTAACATTGGGATCCAGTGGGAAGGCAAGTCATGTAGCAAGCGGACAAGAAGACAGAGCAAGGTATCCTGTTGGGTGTGGGCTGGTGACTCTTCTTAAGCTCTTTTAAGGTGATTGATACCTACTCAGAATCCCTGATGCCCATCCCTAGGGAAGTATGTAGCTGCTTTTGTTTACTCTTGTCTTGAGACCTGGCCCACAGCAGAGGAGTGTCTGTCTCTAGTTGGAAAGTCACCTTGTCTTCCATGTCCTCCTTGAGGGCCTGGCCCTGTCTGACTGCCTATAATATTTTTATCTGATTCAGGTGCCTACAACACTAGCGCTCAGGTGGCTGAGGCAAGAGGGTCACTGTGAGTTCCAGGCTAGCCTGGGCTCCATACAGAGACAGCGTCTCCTCAAGACAGCAGCAAAGGAGAGAGGGAGGGAGGGATGGAAGGAAGGAAGGAAAGCCGGAGGTGTCAGAGACAGAGACACCATAAGCCCGAGCCAGGCCTTTGCCTTCCAGGCAGCCCCCTGCACCAACCCTGATCCTGAGCCCATGCTGGCCCTGCTTGGGGTCCTCCAGCAGAGCCAGAGCCCAGGTTTGGGGCCAGCGGGCAGGGAGCTGGGCCCCCACAGCCCTGCAGGACCTTGCCTCCTGCCTGCTGACTGATGCCCTGGAGCCCAGGGCCCTGGGCCAAGGAGCAGCTCTGCCATCTGGGGCACCCTGACACCCACCGGCCTGCTCCCCAGCCTGCCTGGCGCCTCCTGCTCACCCTGCTCCAGCTCCCAGGTGCCACAAAGAGCCTTGTGTCCCCACAGGGCAGACAAAGTCTGCTCTGTGCGCTGCCCGCCACCGGCACTGGGCCCGACCAGGCTGCCAGAGGCTGCGGGCTGGTGGGTGGTGCAGGACAGAGGCTGGACTGACACTGGCCAAGCACCCCAGGGTCCATCAGGCTGAGCCCATGCCTCCCTATGTTGCAGCCAGCACCCAGGCTTGGGGGTCACCCCCAAGAGCCTAGTCTCCGGTATGCAGGGCCCCCACTATGCCCCATCCTGCCCCACACACCACCAGGACCATCGAGGTGCCATGGGAAGTCCCCTCACCTCTGTGTGTGACAGAAAGTCCCCTGCTGGGGGACCCAGATCAGCCCCTCTCCCTGCCTCCCTGCACCCCTGCTCTCGGTCACAAATCAGCCACCTGCACCAGGGTCAGCTCAGCGGAAGCAGCCAGGGTAGCCAGGTGCAGCAGCACACATTCGTTGTTCCAGGGTTCTGGGAGGCTGAGACAGGAGGATTCCAAGTGAGAACCCATTCTGGGCAACTTTAGCAAGACCATTTCAAAAGGGGGAGAGCTGCAGCTGGCGTGAAGTGGGTGCCTCTCGACAGCCACTAATCACCTTCCCCATTCTCTGTGGAGAAGGGAAGCAGGAGACAGAACGAGGACAGTGGACAGCCAGCTGGTTCCACAGCACCAGTTCCTGTGACTCTGTCTCTGCGGTCCAGTCTCAAGTCCTCTGCTTCCCCAGGAGCCCTCTGCCACCCATCCTTGACCCCTGGGGCAGAATTCCGGCCCCCCCTTACCCCTACCCCACGGGGAGATTCAGGGGGAGCAAATGCGGGGCCTTCGCCACACATAGCCCTCTCCCTACCAAGAGGCTGAGGCAGGAGAATGGCCACAAGCTCAAGGCTGGCTTAAGGGCACTCATCAAGACTGTCTCCAAAAACCAAAATAACAAAAACAAAATGTCATCACCCTCAGGCTAATACTTTCAGAGATTTCCCAAGGAGGGCAGGCCCCAGGTTTAGGACTCAGCCCCAAAGCCCAAGCTCACCCCATCCCACTGGAGCCACACAGGGAGTTTCCCACTTACGGCCACCCATGTCAGTACTTAGGGGTCTGGAATGCCCAGGATAGAGTAAGGGAAAGACAGGGTGGGCCGAGCATTGAGTGTGTCCTGAGGTCGCCTCTTCCATGCCGCGTGCCAGTTGCCCCTTCCTTAGTAAAGGACTCAGACAAGCACAGGTCAGAGCAGTGTCAGGGCTGTGTCCCGACCACCTTGCCATGCACGGCACCGCATCCAATGCCTGTTGTTTCCGGATGGTGGCTGGCTGCTGGCACCCTCTTAGTGCAATGCAGACATCATCTGGGGCTGGGGGCCCCAGTTCTGTCTCCATGAAGCATCACAAGAGTAAAGTTTGGTTCTGCTCTACACAGTCATGATCCCAGGGCTGCTGCAGAACCGGGAGGGGAGCCTGCACCCCAGAACTGCAGCCATGTCCTGCCATCCTGCATGGGCAAGGGCCTCTGACATTGCCACTCTGCAGGTCCATACCACCTGGAGGTCACCTGAGATCTGCGGCCGTTCCCTGGCTGCAGGCCTCTGCTTGTCCTGTCCTTTATGGTCCCCTCCCTGCATTACCAGGGCAGCCTGGGTGCTTGAGGAGGAAATGTGACCAGGGCCCCGAAGACCTGCAGCTCGTGTGGCCCCTCTAGGCTCCTGGGCCGGGGCAGCCATGCTGGGTAAATATCCCAGCACACCATAGAAAAAGCAATGGGTGGCTGGGCATGATGACGCACGCTTGTAATCCCAGCACTTGGGAGGCTGAGGCAGGAGGAACAGTGCAAGTTCAAGACCAGCCTGGGCTACAAAAGTGAGCCCAAGGCCAGCCTGAACTGCAAGTGAGACCCTGCCTCAAAAAGAAAAAAAAAAAAAAAAAGAAAAGGCAATGGGCATGTGTTGTGGTTTGGGGTTTTTGCAAGATGAACAATATAGTACAGGACATGTTTTATACTAGTATTTTATAATGAATCACCCAAGAATCATATGCTGCAAATTCAGGAGATATATCCACACACTAGATACTAACGAATCCAACAGTGTTCACAGAGTTTGGCATTTCTAGATGCTGCATAGTGGTGTGTTGAAGATGCCTCATGGAAGCCGAAGCCACACTTCCCACGTTCCCTCTCCACCCAGCCAGGCCCCTCAGATGCAAGCTGTGCCCCAGCCAGCGCCCAGACCAACCCCAGCGGCCAGATCCCAGTGGTGGCCCTGCCTTCTGTAGTGGGCTCACCTGCTGCTGCACCTGGAAACCTGGTCTGATGGCCCAGATGGCCAGCACTGCAGCAGGTGTGGCTGTGGGCTCTGCCATGGGGTACACCCTGGGCCAAGCCATCACAGGTGGCTTCAGTGGAGGAGGCAGCGGTGAGCCTGCCTGGCCTGACATCAATTAGCGGGAGCCTCAGGGGGCTCAGCTGCAGCAGCAGGAGACCCGAGGCCCCTGCTACTTTGAGATCAAGCAGTTTCTGGAGTGCACGCAGAGCCACCCTGATGTGAAGCTCTGCGAAGGTTTCACCGAAGCGCTGAAGCTGTGCAGGGAGGCACATGGCATCTTCTCAGCAGGAAGTTCACTTTGAAGACCAGATGAAGTTACGTTAGCATCAATGTTGTTCATATGAGAAGTCAAACCACTCAGTTCCACCTCTCCCTGTAGCTTCAGCGCTTCTGAATGGCTATGGAAGAAGGTGTTCCACCACACAGATGGGCTACACTTGGGACACGTGGCTCCTTAAGCCAGCTGTTTTTGTTATTAATTTGAATAAAGTGATTGGTAGTTTTCATCCAAAATAAATAAATAAATAAATAAATACTAACAAATCCAGCTGAGGGCCTAGAGCTTATCATAGTACCTCCCACCAGTCTAACTCGAGGCCTAGGGCCTACAACCAAGTCTCATGCAGGCCCACTTCACGGATCTGTGCTGGACAGGCCCAACAGTCAGTGGTGGAAGCCAGGATGCCTATGCCAGCGGGGTGAAAGATCTGTGCTAGCAGGCTGAGAGATCTGAACTGGCTCCAGGAAGCGATGTTCAAGGTAAACACCAGAGTTCCCCCAAAACGTCCTCAGCAGCTGTCCTCAGCTACAGTGAGTCTCGAGCTCCTCTAGCGATGAGGAAAGCCGAGTTCCCATTGGGAAAGCCAAGGCCTCAAGCTTCTGAGACCGAGCAGTGCACCATCTTCCCCTGTAGAGCCAGGAATTGATGCTCAAGATGAGGACCAGAGCTTCTCCAAAGTTCACTGGGAAAGCCAGCATGACAAGGTCCTCCAGCAGAACAGCCCCAGAGAGCTAGCAGCTTCCCACAGCTCCCACAGCTCTTCCACACAGTGTTCTGGTGGCTTCTCATGTTCTGCCTTTATACTGCTGGCAACAACCCTCAGGTGGGCCTCCTGCACCCAGCACCTCTTGTTCCATTCAGCTGGGTGTAAGAAGCTGACCACCTGTTAGAAATCCACTGCAGCATGGTGCAGAAAATGCCCCCCAGCCAAGAGACTTCAGTTTGTTAGTCACCCAGATAACCCTTAGAAATAGCTGGTCACTGTTGGGGTTTGGGTTTTTTTGTTGTTTTGTTTTTGTCTTTTTTGAAGCAGGGTCTTGCTATGAAGTTCAGGCTGGCCTTGGGCTTACCTGGTAGTCCAGGCTGGTCTCAAACTCAAAATGATCCTCCTGCCTTGGCCTCCCGAGTGCTGGGATGACAGGTGTGCAGCACCATGCCCAGCTGTAGCTGGTCACTGTGATGATAGCTGGCCACCATGATGCACACTGTATAAAAGCAACCCCCAGTGGACAAGCCATTCTGCCTAATTCCTGCTTGCATATCCCGTATAAACCTGACACACCACAGATGGGTGCCAATATTCTAGGAGGGCGCCTGGTCAGTGCCTACTAGGTAAATAAATCTGCCTCAAGGATTACTATGGGTGCCCTTTCAGGATTCCTGCTCGCCCTTGCAGGGAGAGGCCTGGGGCCTCTGCTCAGGTGACACCTGGACTTGGGTCCCCACCTGAACCAGCTATAGGAGCCACAGACAGTTGGCTAGTAAGCTCTGGCATCAGAGCCACCTTGTCAAGCCAGGCTGGATTCCCAATCCACAGAGCCCTCATTGACACAGAGGCCATTGTCACACGTGGTCCCGTACTGGTTCCACAGGACACTCTGCCATATACTCTGCCATGATGCTGCAATGTTGACACTGGTGGTAAAGGTCCAGGAAGAGCAACCAAGCCAGCCACCTGCTCTCTGGGTCCCCTGCCCTTCTGCTGCTCACTGGAGCCAAGGGAGATCTGTAATCTCAGCACTCTGGGAGGCTGAGGCAGGAGGATGTCAAGCTTAGGCCCAGCCTGAGCTATTTAGTAACTTAGCAAGACCCTATCTCAAAATAAAACCTAAGGGCTGGGGAGATAGCTTGGTGGTCTAAGTGCCTGACTGGTAAGTGGAAGGATCCAGATTCAATCCCTGCTACTGCATGCTGTGCCAGCCCTGGAAACCCAGGTGCACTGTGCCAGCCACCAAAATGGTGCCTGGCGGCACACACCTGTCATGCCACTGTTAGGGAGACTGAGACAGGATTACTATGAGTCTGAGCTGTGTATCAAGACTCCGTACCAAATCGCAGCTCTTGGGAGGCTGAGGCAGGAGGATCGGTGCAAGTTCAAGACCAGCCTGGGTTACAAAAGTAAGCTCAAGGCCAGCCTGAACTGCATGGCGAGACCTTGTCTCAAAAAAAAAAAAAAGGCAAAAGATAAAAAGGACTCTGTACCAAATAAATAAATGAGTAAAAGATTATTTATTTATTTATTTATTTAGTCTTTTTGAGACAGAGTCTCGCTATGCAGGCTGAGCTGGCCATAAAAATGAGTGAATAAAAAAATAAAGGTTCTGAAACAAGAAAAAAAAAAAAAAGAGCTGAGGTATAGCTCATTGCAAAGGCCCTGGGTTCAATCCCTGATACTGAAAGAAAAAAAAAAAAAAAACCTCCAATGGTGATCCCAGCTGTCATTCCAGCACTCAGGAAGCTGAAGCAGGAAGATCACTTTGCGTTTAAGGCACCCCTGGAATGATTATATAGTAAGTTCAAGAACAGCCTGAAAGCCTTTTGGGATAGCTCAGTAGTTAAAGCGCTTACACCTGCAATCCCAGTCAGGTACATGGGTCAGTGGTTCAATCCCCTGCAATCCCAGTCAGGTACATGGGTCAGTGGTTCAATCCCCAATGCTACCCATAAGGTAGCCTGAGCCAGCCCCCTCCCCCCCCAAAAAAATCCTTCTCAATCTTTTGAGGGCTTTTCAGGTAGCTCAGTTGGTTAAAGAAAAACCTGGATTCCATAGTGAGACCCTGTCTACAAACAAACATAAAACAAACAAACAAACAAACAAACAACATAAAAGGAGTGTTTAAAACGAGACAAAGCTCTCCAAATTATGTTCTTCTTGTCATCTTCTGTACCACACTGAAGCCCTGAGCTCTTTATCACACCAACTACAGCCTAGCTTCCCTCACCCCCGGTTCTAGGCCTGGCCCTGTTGCCAGGGCTGTGGGTGGCCCTCCATACCCTGGATGAGAGCCGCTCCTCTCTCTTCCCACACATGAGGCTGCGCCTGGCAGCCAGTGAACTAGAAGAACACGCACTTCCTCCTGCACTCCCCGTGCTGGGTGGGCTCTGCCCCAGAATCAGCCACTGCCCAGCCCCGGCAGAGCCAGGGTGTGGACAGCCGGTCCAAAGCTGGGCCCCTCCTAACCTAACACCTTAGGCACCTCCCTTTTATAGTTTAAAAAATATTCAATAAACCAAGTCCTGCATCTGGGTAGGCTGAGGCAAGAGGATCTCAAGTTCAAAGGCAGCCTAGGCAGCTCACAAAGACCCTTTCTCAAAATTTAAAACAACAACAACAAACAAGTAGTTTATTAAAAGGAGCCAAGGATGGGGCCAGTAAGATAGCTCAGCGGTCTGAAGCACCTGCTTAGGCAAGTTTAGGCAACCACAGGGACCGCAGTTCAATTCCTGGCACCATATGCTACACCAGCCCCACCCCCATGCAGGGTGAGCTGGCCATAACATAAATACATACATACAGAAAGAAAGTTAAAAAAAAAAAAAAGCCAAGGATGTAGCTCAATGTGAAGGATGTGGATTCAGCTCCTAGTACTACAAATAAGTTAATTAATTTAATTAAATGAACTCACTAAACTTATCAGCCTGGCTCTGACCTTGTGGAAGCAGCTTCAATTTCACAAAGCCCTCAATAGGGGCCGGGGTGCTCCAGGGCTCCCTAGCTCCTCTCCTGGTCCTGGTTCCCTCTTCCAGCTCAAGGACGTCACCCTGGCACCACCATAGTACATATACACTGCTGTCCCCTGGTCAGGGATCTGCTTCTCCTGCCTGGAGGGATCTACCAGGAGGTCCCAATGGCTGTGCAGGATGGTGACGTCCCCTCAGCATCCCACCAGAGCATGGGGCCATGTCAGGAACAGGAGCTGGTGCTGAGACCTCACAGAGACATGCTGCAAACAACCTACAAAAGTGTCCCGGGAGACAAGCCCAGGTGACTGTCCCCTGGGGGAGGGTGGTCAGTGCCATCCAGATCCTGTGTTGCCATCAAGCATATGATGGGACAGTTGGTGGCATCAGATCTGACCAGGTCTGCCCGTCAGGTTGGTGCAGAGTCACATCTGCTTCCTGGCTGTGGCAGTGGCACACTCCACAGGACATAGTGCGTCCTTCACTGACTAGGGATCATACACTGACACTGTGGGGACAAAGGGCAGCAGGCTCAACTTGCTTCTGTGTCATTTGGAAAAGTTCTATGTCTAGTTATACACACCTAGGAATACAGCAATAAGGCAAACAGTAAGAAGTGGGTTTTTGGGCCTCTGGGCAAAGGGTTAAAGCCCTGCTTTGCTCCTGCCCTGCCCCGCCCTGCAGCTGGGAGCTGTCCCTGACTGTGGCCCTGGCTTGGGGCGCTGACACAGCCATGTCCTCGCTGACTCTGGACAGATGCATTGACTCATGTCCCCAACCTCGGCCTGTGTCTTCCCTCGCTGGGCCCCGTGGAGATGCTGAGTAGGGAGACTCAGAGCTTGGCCATGCAGCGGGGTCTCAGTGTGTCCCAAAGCCTCATGTGGCCTGGGGTGAGGGGTCCTCAGAGATGGCTGGACTGAGGCTGTGGAGCTGAGGATTAAGGGTGTGAGTGCTACACCCCTCCTAAGAGTGGAGGCCTAGATAAAATACCAGGGACAAGTTAGGCATGGCGGCACATACCTGTCAATCCAGCACTTGGGAGGCTGAGGCCGGACTGTTGTGAGTTTGACACCAGCCTGTGCTACGAGTGAGCTCAGGGCCAGCCTGAACTGCATAGCAAGTCACAAAACACAAATAAAGAAAGAAAAAAATAAAGGCCATCACTTGTTACTTGTCACGTGCTGCTTGTTGCAGCTGCAGCTTGTCTTCGGGCTCCCACGTCCCCCGACCATGCCACTGTGCCTTGGAGCCAGACTATTATGGGCTGATGGAGCGAACCTCTTGCAAACGTGAGTTAGGATGAATCTCTCCTTTAACTTCAGGTGTCAAGATTTTTGTCTCAGGGGCCCAGCAGGATGGCTCAGTGGTCTAAAGCGCCTGCAGGTGGCTGCAGGGACTGCAGTTTGATCCCCAGCACCACATGTTGCGCCAGCCCTGCCCTCAGGGCAGGCTGTGCCAGCCATAAAAGTAAATAAAACAAAGGTTCTGAAACAAGAAAAAGATGAATAAATAAAAAGTAAAATTTAAAAAAATTTTTAATAAAAATTAAAAATTTTTTAAAAATTAAAAAAAAAAAAGATTTTTGTCTCAGCCATAAGATAAGTAACCAAGACAGTGGTCGATCCTAACTAACCTGTCACCCTTCATCCTCACCAGCAGGGACAGCAGGGTAGCTTTCATCCCCGGCTGAAAGGACAGACAAGAACAGGGTTCTAAGCCAGGCCACTGTGAGTGCAGACCAAGGAGCATTGCCACCCACCACTTCATTGCTCAGGAGCACTGTGCTACAAAGGGTATGTCACATCGTCCTCACAACCTGATTTTTTCCTCAAAGTTGGAAGAAGGGAGGAAGGAAGATGGAAAAAAGAAGGGAGGAATGCAAGGAGGGGAGAGAGAGAGAAAGAAAGAAGGAAAGGAGAAAGAAATATAGAAGAAAAGAAAAATGAAAAAGAAAGAATGAAAGAAGAAAGGGGCTGGGAGATAGCTCCATGGCACAAGTACCTCCCTGGCAAGTGCAAAGTCATGAGTTCAAACCCTGGTCCCGTGAAAGAAAGTGTGAGAGAGAGAGAGAGAGAGAGAGAGATTGAGAGAGAGAGAGACTTCTTGTCACCTAAGTATCATGTGTTTGAGAGCGGCACCTACTGGTAGAACTGGTGCCACCTTTCTAGGTTTATTGGCGACCCTGAGGACCCAGCGACCCTCGGGTTGTTTGGGAATTTCACAGGCAGGACGAGACCCAGCCGAAGGACCAGGAATCAGGATCAATTAATCTGGCGATTAATTCTGAGAGCTTCAGAACTCAACTGCTGAGCATTTCTTTGTCATCTTTAACAATTTATTTTTCAAATGGACACATCACTACCACTATGAAATCAATGCAGCCTTAGCATTTACTGTGTCAAACAATATTGTCAGCATTGAAATATTCAATAACCAATCATCAAACAGCACTGGCGAAGCTGAGGCAGGAAAAGCACTGTAAGTTCAAGGCCAGCCTGAACTGCTTATCAAAATCTTGTCTCCAAAAGCCAAAATAAATAGGCTGGGTGTGGTGGCACATGCCTGTAATCCCAGCCCTTGGGAGGCTGAGGCAGGAGGATCAGTGCGAATTCATGACCAGCCTCTGCTACAAAAGTGAGCTCAAGGCCAGCCTGAACTGCATAGTAAGACCCTATCTCAAAAAGACAAAGAAAAACAAAACAAAACAAAACAAGATGAGATGGTCTGGCCAAATAGCTCAGCGGATTAAAGCGCCTGCAAGCAGAGGCTGGCCATTGGATCCCGAACCAGCTGTGCCAGCCCTGCCCCCAGGACACACTGAGGGGGTAATTGACACTGGGCTTGGTGGTGCACACCTGCAATCCCAGCTCTTTTTTTTTTTTTTTTTTCTTTTTTGTCTTTTTGAGACAGGGTCTCGCTATGCAGTTGAGGCTGGCCTTGAGCTCACTTTTGTAGCCCAGGCTGGTCTCTAACTCGCACCAATCCTCCTGCCTCAGCCTCCCAAGTGCTGGGATTACAGGTGTGAGCCACCATGCCCGGCTTTGCAATCCCAGCTCTTGGGAGGCTGTAAACAGGCAGATGACTATGAGTCTGATCTGGTAGTGAGACTCTGAACACCCTATAGGCCCTTCCCTAAAATACAAAAAAAAAAAAAAAAAAAAAAAAAAAAAAAAAAAAAAAAAAAAAAAAAAAAAAAAAAAAAAAAAAAAAAAAAAAAAAAAAAAAAAAAAAAAAAAAAAAAAAAAAAAAAAAAAAAAAAAAAAAAAAAAAAACAAGAAGACATGGAATTTTGAGTTTCTTATGAAACACTAAAGATGTTCCTAGTTCCTTCGTGGGGCTTGCATGCCCAGAATGAAACATGCTTCCCCTGGTCAGGAGGTAGGTCAGACTGAGTGATGCATGGATGAGCCCATTTCCCAAGTACTTTTGGGGCTCCTGGTTGCTGAGGGCTGTGGGGTGAAGAGTGCTATTCTGAAGCCTCCACAGAAGGGCACATCAAGGTTGTCCCCAACCCAGAAACCACCCTGAGGGGCTGTGCTGGGGCTCTGAGGACCCGGGACTGACTGACAGCCCCCAGAGCTGGAACTAAATGCAGATCCCAACTGGGGTGTGGACAGCGACACAAGCCCCGGGCTGAGGACCCAATCCTGGTGCACTCAGGCAACCACCTCTCCTGCACCACCCTGCTCTCAAATCCCCTTACCTGCCAGATTTGTTCATTTATTTATTTAGTTGTTGTTTGAGGCAAGGTCTCCCTAAGTAGCCCAGGCTGGCCTTGAACTCCCATCAACCCTCCTGCTTCAGCCTCCCAAGTGTTAAGGGCACAATGTGTGTCATGATGCCCCCTACAAGATACTGTTTCACAATACATTTTTAAATAAAAGGTCTCAGATACTTAAGAGAAAAAAAAACAGTAAAAGAACTGAACAGAAACTTAGAAAGCTTAACCCTAGGCCAGTATACATGAAAAAGTGCTCACTCATGACAGTAACAGGAAGTGCAAATTAAAACTGGAGAACAATAAAACAAGCCCACAAGCAGTCTTGTACACTGAGGTAAAAAGCCACAGGGACCTGGAGATTAGCACAGCTTCTTCAGATTCTATATTAAAATAATACATTGTCAGGGTCAGCCAAATAGCTCAGGGGCCTGGGGTTTGATCCCCAAGCCTGCCAAGCCAGCCCTGCCCCTGGGATGCACCGAGACAGCAATTGAGACTGGGCATGGTGCTGTGTGCCTGTAATCCCAGCTCCTGGGAGGCTGGAAACAGGCAGATCACTAGGAGTCTGATCTAGTAGTGAGACTTTGAACACTCTGTAGACCCTTCCCTAAAATACAAAATATTTTCAAGTCACTGAAAGAATGATAGCCTTTTTAATAAATAGTGCTGGAAAAACTGGCTCAACCTATGCTGAAGACTAAAATTGGGCCTATACTTTTTACCATGCACTAAAGTCAAAACAGATCAAAGACATAAATATAAAAACAGAAATATTAAACCTGCTGGAGGATTGTAAAACTCTTCAAGACACTGGTGTTGGAAAGACTTTATGAATGAAACCCCAGCTATACAGGAACTACCACAAAGAATCAACAACTAGGATCTCATCTAAAAAGCTTTTGCAGGGGGCTGGAGAGATAGCTCTGTGGCACAAGTGTCTGCCTGGCAAGTGCAAGGTCATGAGTTCAAACCCCAGTCCTGCCAAAAAATAAATAAATAAAAATTAAAAAAAAAAAAAAAGCTTTTGCACAGTGAGAAAAAACATCAAGAGTGAAAAAACAACCCACAATGTGGGAAAAAGCATTTGCCAGTTGTTCCTCAGAAAAAGGATTACTGGTTCAGGGAGATAGCTCAGAGGTCTGAGCACCTGCCTGGCAAGCACAAGAACTCAGGTTCGATCCCTGATACTGCATGCCATGTTGGCACCAAAACCCCGGGTGTGCCATGCTGGGCACCAAAACTGCACATGATGGCATATGCCTGTAACCTCAGTGCTGGGGAAGCTGATACAGGAAGATTACTGTAAGTCTGAGCTGTGTAGTGGGACCCTATACCAAATAAATGAATAAATAAAAGATATGATAAAAGGATTACGAATAAAGATGCCAAAAAAAGGATTATGCAGGAAATATAAAGAACTCCAAAACATCAAACATCTACACACACATTTATTTATTTATTTATTTATTTATTTAGTCTTTTTGAGACAGGGTCTCACTGTGCAGTTGAGGCTGGCCTTGAGCTCACTTTTGTAGCCCAGGCTGGTCTCAAACTTGCACCGATCCTCCTGCCTCAGCCTCCCGAGTGCTGGGATTACAGGCGTGCGCCACCACGCCCAGCTATTACACACACATTTAAAGACCAAATCTGTGAGATAAACACACTTCTCAGATGAAGAACTACAAACAGCAAATATATTTGAAAAATTCAAGATCACTGATCATTCTAGAAACACAAACTAAAAGTCCTGAGATTCCACTTCACCCCAGAAAGAAATCAACCATTAGCAAATGCTGGAGAGGCTGTGGGTAAAGGAACCCCTCCTGCTACACTGTTATCAGGAATGTAGACTGGTATAACCACTATGGAAATCAGTGTGGAAATTCCTCAAAAACCTAGGACTGAGGTCCCATTTCACCCAGCCATTCCCTCTTGGGTATCTTCCCAAGAGAATGAAAAGCACTTACCACAATGATATATGCATACCTATGTTTATAGCGGCAAAGTGTGTAATAGCTAAATCTTGGAAACATCCCACATGCCCATCAACTGATGAATGGATGAAGACATGAATAATTTTACCTGATGGAGTACCACTCAGCCATAAAGGATACACTCCAGAAATTTCTAGGAAAATGGATGCACCTTGAGATCATATGCTTAAATAAGATAAAACAGACATACTTGTGTAAATATTGCATTGTTTCTCTGGTGTAAGAAACTGAAAGTGTAAATAAAGACCAAAATGTTAAGACAGGGATTGTCAAATAGGATGAAAATGTTCAAACGGGCAGGGGAAAAGGGAGAAGGGAAAATTAAAAAAAAAAAAAAAAAAGGAAAACAACAAAACTTTGTAAATGGGAGGGGAGAAGGAAGGAGAGGGGGATGGCGGAAAAACAAGTTCTATTTGGTACAGGGTCCCGCTATGCAGCTCAGACTTATAGTGATCTTCCTGTATCAGTCTCCCCAGCACTGAGATTACAGGCATATGCCATCATGTGCAGTTTTGGCGCCCAGGAACAAATTCTTTATGATGAGCATCATCATTATGTATATCTAAAACGTACTGAGACTGGGTGTGGTGGCATGCGCCTGTAATCCCAGCTCTTGCGAGGCTACAGACAAGCAAATTGCTGAGTCCAACCTACATAGTGAGATCCTGTAGATCCTTACTAGAAAGTATAAAACATAAAAAGTACCAATAAAATCTAATTTTTAATAAATGTATATATTTGATATGGGGTCTCACCACACATCTCAGACTCGTAGTGATTCTCTTGTCTCAGTTTCCCCAGCCCTGGGATTACAGATATGTGCACCACAGCCAGTTCCGGGGCCAACGCAACATTAGATGATAGTGGGGATCATACTCTGGTCATTGCACTTGCCTGGTGAGTGCTTAGACCACTGAGCTATTTCTCTAGCTCTAAATTATTTATTTATTTATTTGTATTTTAGGAGTCTACAGGGTGTATAGGGTCTCACTACTAGATTGGACTCAGAGTGATCCACCTGTTGTTGTTGTTGTTTTAATCCACCTATTTACAACCTTCCAAGAGCTGGGATTACAGGTATGCACCACCATGCCCAGTCTCAACTGCCATCTCAGTGAGACCTGGGGATGAGGCTGACATGGCCAGCCCAGGGATTTAAACCCCCAGCCCCTGCACCTGCTTACAGGCACTTTACTCTGCTGAGCCATTAAAATCTAATTTTAAAAAGATTAAAAAATAAAAAGGGTCAGCCAGATAGTTCAGCACACTAAAAGCCTGCTTAGGCAGAGTGTAGTGACTGGGGTTCAATCACAGTGTGTCATGCCAGCCCTGCCCCCAGAGCACATTGAGATGGCAAGTGAGACTGGGCGTGGTGGTTCAAGCCTGTAATACCAGCACTTGGGAGGCTGAAAACAGATCACTATGCCTCGGATCTGTGTAATGAGACACTGTGGACCTTGTCCTAAATACATTAAAAAAATAAAATACATTGTCAAGCCAAATGTTATGTCATAGGCCTGTCATCCTAGCATTCAGGAGGCTGAGGCAGGAGGATCTCAAGTTGGAGCCCTGCGTGAACTATTTAACAACTTTGGTAAGATCCTGTCTCAAAACAAAATATTGTTTTCTTATTTTTATTTTTATTTATTTATTTATTTATTTTCTTTTTCTTTTTCTTTTTTTTTGGTCTTTTTGAGACAGGGTCTCGCTATGCAGTTGAGGCTGGCCTTGAGCTCACTTTTGTAGTCCAGGCTGGTCTTGAACTCACACCGATCCTCCTGCCTCAGCCTCCCAAGTGCTGGGATTACAGGCGTGAGCCACCATGCCCGGCAATATTGTTTTTTTAAAGGACTGGGAATACAGCTCTGGGAAAAGGACTTAGGTTCAGTTCTCAGTACAAACACACACACACACACACACACACACACACACACAAAACCAGGTGTGGTGATGCACACTTGTAATCCCGGCACTCAGGAGGCTGAGGCAGGAGGATCACTGAATTTGAGGACAGCATGGACATTGACTACATAGTGAGACCCTGTCTCAAAAAAAAGAAATTAAAAGCCAGGTGTGGTAGCTCATGCCTGTAATCCCAGCACTTGGGAGGCTGAAACAGGAGGGCTGGTGTAAGTTCAAGACCAGCCTGGGCTACAAAAGTGAGCTCAAGGCCAGCCTGAACTGCATAACGAGACCCTGTCTCAAAAAAAAAAAAAAAAAAGAAACTAAAAATCAGCTACTACAGGAGGACATTTGTACTTCCCTCAGTTGCCTTTGCAGTTTTCCGTCCTGCTGGCGTGGGACCTGGCTGGGTTTCACGTGTGTGCTGGCTGCCACTGTCACGTCTCCCAGCCCCTCTGAGCAGGGGCAGCCCTGTGCTGTGTTGTCATGCAAGGCCAGTTATCCCAGCATGCAGCAGGCCCCACACTCCAGGTGTGTGAGACTGTTCCCTCAGAGAGACTGTGCTCAAGTGCAGTGTCCTGCTCACACTGTCATACAGAGCAGGTGTGCTTTCAAGAGAAGACATAATAGCCACACTGGTGTCAGACAATGCTCAAAATCAGGCCAGCCAATCTGAAAATATTGAAAACTTGGGGTGCAGATCCTGGCAGGTGCTGGCCGGCCCCTGCCCAGAGGAGGCTGCAGGGTCCCAGAAGGAGAGGGGGTTCTGGCCCCCTGTGTCAGTGCTGTCCCATGTCACTGTCTCCCTACCTACACCGGGGTAGCAGCTGTAGCTGCTCCTTGAAGACCCAACACTGGGGCCAGAGTCTCCTGGGGCCTGTGGTATCACGTCCTCAGCTATGGAGTACTCAGAGCAGGAGGCCCAAGGTTTCTTGTCTCAGAGCCTTAGCTCTGATGTGGGCAGGAGACAGGTGGGCTTGGTCAGGGCCACCTGTAGAGATGAGGCAATCCTCAGGCAGGAAGTGGGGTACAAGGTGGGGGGCAGCCAGGCCTGTACCTGCCCTCCCAGGCCTTGGAGACAGGAAGTAAATATTGATGGATGCGAGGCCAAGCCCTGTCCTGAGGGTCTCCTGGGGCTCAGCCAAAACCCTGCCCTCCTGGGCTGCCCTGTGTGGCAGAGGTCCTGGGCACCCTGGCATGGTGCTGGAAGGCCCAGGGACTTCTCATCAGGCAAAAGTGTGGGGCAGGGCACCTGCCCAGCCAGCCCAGTGGCACATCTCTGATTTCACTTCCCAGGAAGACACCACCTGAGAAAGTATTTGAGTGAGTGTGCACAGGTGCGTGTGTAGGCTGGGGTCCCACACATGTGGAGCAAGAGGCTGGAAGATTAAGAGTGCTATCCCTCTGGGCCCTGCCACTTCCTTCCCAGGGCTTTTGACTTTAACACACAGCTTGGGGAAAATGAGAAAGGTCACCCTAAGAAACTGAAGTCGGGCACAGTGGCACGCACTAGTGGTCCCAGGTACTCAGGGTGGCCGGAGCCCAGGGGTTGAAAGCCAGCCTGAGGGACACACTTGTAGTTATAGCCTGGAGACAGGAGGAAGGGGGTGGGGATGGAGAAGGAAGAAGGAAAGGGATGACCTGAATGATTGGCATGAGGCAGACCACACCAGAAAGGCATCTCTGCTGCTCAGGGGCCGTGGCCTTGGTGGCAGATGAGCCTGGCTGGGCAGAGTGCTCTGGGATCTGTGTTAGTGACATCACCCTGGTGACTTGGGCGCAGGGACACAAAGACCCCACAAGATCACTTCCAGTAATACCTGCACACCTGCAGAATGCCACCCTCAGGCTCCTGTGACCAGACTTGCTCACTTGATTGTTGCCTCCCACCAGCGCACACTGGTGACCCCAGGGGCGCAAGGACCTCACCTATTCCCTCTGCCACCATCACAGGTCCCTACCACTGAGGACGGTTTGGAGGTCAGCAGTATGGTAGGTTCACCCCATCCCCAGTGACCCCAGGCTGCTCACCACACACCTCTGCGCGCTCAGACCCTCCTCCCCCTAGTCACAGTGGTATTTATTTATTTATTTATTTATTTATTTAGTCTTTTTGAGACAGGGTCTCGCTATGCAGTTGAGGCTGGCCTTGAGCTCACTTTTGTAGCCCAGGCTGGTCTCGAACTAGCACCAATCCTCCTGCCTCAGCCTCCCAAGTGCTGGGATTACAGGCATGAGCCACCACGCCCGGCTACAATTTTATTTTATTTTTTTGTCTTGTTGAGACAGGGTCTCACTATGCAGTTGAGGCTGGCCTTGAGCTCACTTTTGTAGCCCTGGCTGGTCTCAAACTCGCAGATCCTCCTGCCTCAGCCTCCGATGTGCTGGGATCACAGGCATGCGCCACCACGCCCAGCTTTGTGTTCTTATTTTAGTCTGGTTGAGGTTTTTTTTGAGGTCTTGGTATGGAGCCCAGGTTGGCCTCCAGCTTGCAGCAGTCCTGCCTCAGCCTCGCACATGCTGGGACTATGTTTTCTTTCAGTTCTTTCTTCTGTCACCAACTGGTGATGTCACCTGGCCTACTGTCGCTCCTCACATCTAGTCCGGTAGATCACTCTGGGTATCATCACTGACCTGCATGAGGTCCCCATGGTGAAGCTGGCTCAGTCTCTGAGGCACCAAGCTAGAGGGAGACTTGTCCAGCCACTGACCCTCCCTGGAGGCTGAGCCAGTGTCCAACAAGGTGACCTTCTGGCCACATGCCACTGTGGAGCTGTCACCATCACTTAAGCACGCATCCCAAGTGGGCCACGGTGCTCTACATCCGTGACCCTGGGGCTCTGGGAGTTGAAGCAGGAAGATCACCGAGCTTGCACACCATCTTGTTGGGAACCCTTAAAAGTTGGAAATTCATCATACAGGGGAAGACAGGACAAGGCTGCAATGTCAAGCTACCTCAGTCTTGAGAAAAACATCCTGCCTGATCCATTTTGGCTATTAGTCACTAGGCAACCTTGTGTCTCCTGATACTGACTCTGCAAAGCATAAATAAACACCCACACGGCTGCTCTTTGGGTCTTTTGCCAATCTGGCAGACAAGACTTCCCACCTGAACCCAGCTCTGGTCTCTTAATGATTTTTTTGTTGTTCTTGCTGGGCCTACTTGGCCTGGGTAATTCAGCAACTTAGTGAGACCCTGTCTCCAAATGAAAAAGGAGACAGGCCCCAGGGGATGGAAGTCAGTGCAAATCCCTAGGCTTATTCTGCTTACCACATTAAAAAAAAAAAAAAAAAAAAGAGGGAGCCTGCAGACTGGCACAGTTGTTTAAGTATCTGCTCAGGTAAATGCAGTCAGGCGTGCAGGGGACCTGGGTTTGATCCCCAGCATTGTTGGACAGACATAAAAAATTAAGATGGAGTACCTGGGGAGCCAGGAGGTGATGAGGCAGTGACTTCCTTTTCCCACCTGCTGTCAGTGAAACTGAAGCTCAGACTGCGCTGTCTTCATACCATAAATGACCTTGAGCCTTGTCCTCAGGGGGCCCGCATCTTGAGGTTCTTGGGGCTGCCTCAGTGACACCTCATACAATGAACTCTGTTGTGTGACTTGTTTCTCTGGGAGCTGGCTGACTAGGGCTTGTGGGTGACAGGTCCATTTGTGTCCCCTTTGTGCCCAGCCACAAGCAGCAAAGCTAAGCAGCTCCCAACCCATCCTGGAGCCTAAGGGAAAATCCAGGGGCTCAAGGACCACAGGGCAAAGTCTCTGTACCTCAGAACACTGTCCAGAGAGGAGGCTAGTGCAGGGATGCTGGGCCAGCATGCCACCGCTGCTCTGAATCCTGAGGCTGGCAGTGGCTTAAGTCCTCTCCTTGATGAAGACCACTCCTGGACTCCTGGCACCCAGTGCCTGTAGAGGGACTAGGCTGTGAGCAGGAAGCTGGGACTAGAAGCAACTCCTCAGGGACCAGAGGATGGGGGCGCTGAGGTCAGGTGCCAGAGCACAGGCACAGCACTCTCGCAACAGCCACAGCTGTCGCCTCTGGCCATACCATGGAAGTCTAGATGTGATCCTAGAGTCAGCACCAGG
This sequence comes from Myocastor coypus, assembly GCA_004027025.1. NCBI lineage: Eukaryota > Metazoa > Chordata > Mammalia > Rodentia > Myocastoridae > Myocastor > Myocastor coypus. The sequence continues at coordinate 5,826 of PVJA010019993.1, read as the reverse complement.
AATAGCTCACGGTATGCATGGTGCAGCCCATAGGAGCAGGTGGAAGCAGGCAGAAATCAGGCCTGTGTTTATTCAGGTATCATATGGAGTCCTCAGTCTCCTAGCTACTTCAGGAAGGCCTGCATGATTCACACAGCAGAGATCATGGCCTAAAGCAGCTGCCAGGAAGACAGGCCACACTGGGGGCCACCTGTTCCACTCCTCCACTCCCAAATATCTGAAGTGGGCCTGATAGCACACATCTGTAATCCCAGTGCTCAGAAGGCTGATGCAGGAAGAGGATCATGGAGTTTAAGAGCAGCCTGGACCTGGAATACATAGCATGATTTTGTCTTTAAGACACTTAAAAAGGGGAGTATCTGACAGAGTACTTAAGGAGTGGCAAGAAAGGAAAGAAGTGGGGTGCTAGAGCGCATGTGCAGTGTGACCAACTCAAAAAGTGCTCTGACAAAGCTGGGTGCAGTGGCACACACCTGTAATCCCAGCACCTGGAGGATCAGTGCGAGTTCAAGACCAGCCTGGGCTACAAAAGTGAGCTCAAGGCCAGCCTGAACTGCATAGCCAGACTGTCTCAAAAAGACCAAAAAAGTGCTTTGACAAAGGGTGCTGGGTAGCCAGCAGGGCTGTGGCCTCCTGTGCTGTTCCCATGCCAGCTTCAGGGAGCTTCCCCTCCAGCCACCTGTGTCCTCCAGTGGTAACCAAGCCCTAATGATACAGAGAAGACGCTGGACTGGCAGGTAATCCACAAGTGATGTAAGGGAGATACCGTGACTCCCAGCCTGCATGACCTCGGATACAGGGAGCCCATGTTCCCCAAAATCAAAGAGTGGATTCTAGAAATAGTGGGGTTTAAGGAGCAGGAAACACCCGTGACTACCAGCCTGCATGACCTCGGATACAGGGAGCCCATGTTCCCCAAAATCAAGAGTGGATTCTAGAAATAGTGGAGTTTAAAGAGCAAGAAATACTGTAGTAAAGAAAGCTTCTAAAACAAAAGGGAACCTTGAAAGTGGATTATCTAGGACCCCACTTCTCAGGGAAAGCTTTATAGGGCAAAATTATGAGGTGTGTATAAGGTGGGACAAAGCCATGGTCAACCAATAAGATTACAAGTATAGCTGCTTAGGTGCCCCCCAACTCTCCCCAGGGGATTGAACTCGGGACTGTGCTTGCTAAGCAGGCGCTTATGCCGGAGCTACCTCCCCAGCCCTGCTTAGGTAACACTGATCCAATGGGGAAGGTCCCATGGCAAGGTACCTGTGAAGAACAAGGTACACTTTTTTTTTTGGAAGGTCAGGTCAGGGATTCATCCTCCCCCCCAGGTGACTAGTGGCTATTTAGAGCATCGATCATTAGTGCTCCTCCCTGGGAAAGGATGTAGGTGTAGTATTTCATCTTCTGTCTTGAGGTGTGACCTCTAACAAATGTAGCCCCATCCACAGCTACAATGCATTCTACCTTCTGCATGGGCTACTTAGAGGCTGTCTCGCTGCCTACAGCATTTCTACCTAACAGCTATCTATTATACCAGTGCCTGGGCACAACAGAGGAGACAGTAAAATTAGAGGCTGGGAACAAATTAGAGAGGGCAAGCAGGAGGGTTGGGACAAGGAATCTCTCATTAGACTGCCTCAAAGATGAAGGCCAGGGAGGGCATAGCCCAGGATGACTTGCCACATGCATGCATGTTCTGGGTTCCGAGTGTGTCTCTTGTTCCCTGATCCTACTCAGCTTCACCTCTCTGCATGTGGCACTCCTCAGCTGTGAAATGAGGCTCAAGACCCTCCCCAGCTCACAGAGTTCAAGGTGGATGATCAACCAAGCGGACCAGGACCTCTAAAAATGTCCCCCATAGTCCTGCTAAATTCATGGGCCACACTGCTTCCAGTAATATCAGACCCAAGGGTTCTCCTTCATCAAGTGGGTGAATACACTGATAAGACTATGATTTGGTGGCCTCATTGGGAGGTGACAGGGAAGGAGCAGGGTAGTTCTTTTCCCTCCTGCTTCCAGGTCACCACCCCAGAGCCCCAAGTTCTCCTTGTCACCTCAGGCCAAGATAGCAAGGTCAATGTGAAACAAGTGAATTTGTCTTTTTAGTGACAAACACAACTGGACATTTCATTATAGATGCCAACGTTACTTAGAAACTTTGGAGCAGTGAGAGAGGGCCAGGCCTGCAGAAAATCAAGCAGCATGGACAACTGTGGCTAGAGATGCTCCTCCCCACAGTCTGAATCCTCAGGAAAGAGGAAATGAGTCTAGCCAGGTACTTCCCCTTGGGATGAACAAGTTGACTGATATTCTAAACAAACAACACCCACCTTGGGTGGGGAACCAAACCTCCCTTCTGGAAAAGTTCCTATTTAGTCCATGTACTCTAGCTACGTGACTTGCTTTCCCATTTGCTCCCTGTTTAATCACTAAAACCTAAGTGATTATACTTGTAATGTTATTGACCAGATCAATGTTAGTGGAGCAGCTATACTTATAACTTTATTGGTTGACTATAGTTTTGTCCTACCTCATACTTAACTCATTTCCTCCTGGCTTTGCTCTACAAAATTCCCTTGAAATAGGGTGTGGTGGAGCATGTCTGTAATTCCCAGCATTTGGAAGCTGAGGCAAGACTGCTGCAAGTTCAAGGCCAGCATGGGTTACAGAGGGCGTTCAAGATCAGCCTGAACTTCATAGTGAAACCCTATCTCAATAAAGACCAAAAAACACAAGCCCTTGAGAAGCAGTGTCCCTGGCCACCCACTTGGGCCTCCTGTCTCCCTAAGATAGCTTTTCCTTCTCTCAATACTTCATGGAGCCCGGCGGGATGGCTCAGTGGTCTATAAAGTGCCTGCTTAGGAAAGCCTGGGCAGCGGCAGGGACCACAGTTTGATCCCCAGCACCACATGCTGTGCCAGCCCTGCCCTCAGGGCAGGCTGAGCCGGCCATGAAAATAAAGAAACAAACAGAAGTTCTGAAACAAGAAAAAATAAATAAAATTCTAAACAAAAAAACTTCATACTCTCTCATGTCCTGTGTTATTTCTAGAATTTATTCTTCGATTTTTTTTTAAATTTTATTTATTTTTTTCTTGTTTCAGAACCTTTGTTTGTTTATTCACTCATTTTTATGGCCAGCTCAGCCCATCCCGAGGGCAGGGCTGGCGCAGCATGTGGTGCCAGGGATCGAACCGCGGTCCCTGAAGCCGCCTAAGCTTTCCCAAGCAGGGGCTTTAGACCACTGAGCCATCCCGCCAGGCCCCTATTCTTCGATTTTAGAGAGCATGAACTTGGTGTATCACACATCCAGCTGGTTAGAAGCTGTATCTCTCACAGTATTTGGAGGTCCATCAACTTGCATTGTGTCTGGAGGTACTAAGAACACACTAGGGGTAGAAGGTAGGAATATTCCCAGTGAGGGTATCACAGGAGGAAGAGGGTGGATGGGGTGCAGGAACTGTGAGGAGCCTGGACTGTTGTGGATCAAGAGAGGGGACCGTAGACGTGGTATGTGGGGGTCCCCTCAGCAACACTTAATGAGGAACCACCCCATATGCAATACAGAAAGCATGAAAGTACCGTTTCACTGGGACTGTGCCTATAGGCCAGGAGTCTGGATAGTAGGGCTGGCATGTGCCCAGTAAGTGTCTGTCTGCCTGTCTGTCTAGTACATAAAAGTCCTGGGCTCCAATCTGGATAGGGCTCACCGTTTCATAATGCCGAGATGTCAGCTGTGAAGTATGAGTGTTTCTCAGGGACAAGAATGCCCTCAAGGGGCCCGGCGGGATGGCTCAGTGGTCTAAAGCGCCTGCTTGGGAAAGCTTGGGCAGCTTCAGGGACCACGGTTCAATCCCCAGCACCACATGCTGCACCAGCCCTGCCCTCGGAGTGGGCTGAACCGGCCATAAAAATGAGTGAATAAACAAAGAAAGGTTCTGAAACAAGAAAAAAATAAATAAATAAAATTTTAAAAATCTTAAAAAAAAAAAAAAGAATGCCCTCAAGACAGGGTCTGGGCTGGGTGGTGAAGCACACGCTCACATGCAAACTAAAACTAACCAGAAGTTCCACTGTATCAGCCACATTTCAGATACTTGTAATTGTCCGATTGGGCAAGTAAGGACACATGACACTCAGCGAAAGCACAGGAGCTCCTGTTACAGACATGTCTCATGTGGTTGGCATTGTTCCTCATGCCTTAAAACCCAGTGTAGAAGGGCAAGATGCACTAGACACAGCCAGACAAGGGACTTACTGCTGCTGGGACTGCATCTCTAACAGACTTGGGATTTCCCATCTTTGGCCTTAGCAGGACAGCCCCAGGGCATGTCATGGATGTGTCCACCTGAATGCACCCTCCACTCCCACCACGGCTTGTTTTGAGACAGGGTTTCATTGTGTAGCTTAGAATGGAAAATTCTCCCATGGGTCTTCTTGAGGGCTGTTTCAAAGGGAGAAGGCTGCTGAGGTTGTGTGGAACATTTGCCTGCCATGGAGGTCCTGGGCCTAACCCACAAAACACCCCAAGAGACAAAAATCCCATAATGTAAGGGCAACAAGCAACAGCTAGAAACCTCTGGACATGAACCTAAACCCACACCCTAAATCACTTCCTGTAAACTATACATACATATAGGGAAAGCAGAGTTCCTTCGAAACATCAGGGCGTGATAAAGCGACTTTCTACTATACTTGTACTCTAATCTCTTGCTAATACTCATTACCTTTTTGCTTGTTCAGTTTTGAGTTGGGGTTTCTATGCAGTTGAGGCTGGCCTTGAGCTCCCTGTAGCCCAGGTTGGCAGCCAACTCACAGTGATACTCCTGCCTCCAATTCGAAGCAGGTCTGCAGGCACATTGCCAAGGGGCTGGTCAGGCCCAGGGGAACAGCCCTACTGGGCTACAGTCCCGGCTGCCACCCCCCAAAATAGATCCAACCTGAACAAATACTGAGACCCAAAGCCGGGAGCTAGAAGCTCACAGAGACAGCTTTTATCACTGGGTACTCACAGCTATCTCCCGGCCAAATACAAGATACGGTTAGACTACTGCAAATTGCAGTGATAGGAGGTCCCATGGGCAGTCAGGGCTGCTGCTGCTGTCACATGTCACCAGCAGGAAGCCCAGACACCAACCAGGCCAATAGCAATATTCCCATGGTGGCAACTCTCCATCTGGGCAGCTGACCCAGGCTGATGGCCAGTGATAGCTTTACCCCCACTGCAGAGGTAAAGTGACCCTCCACAGGAATTCAGCCCAAGTGTCGTTCACTCACAGCCTGCAGAAGCCCAGAAAGCACAGACGTGGGTGACCCCATCTGTTCTGTTCCCCATGACCCTATCCTACCCCCCAAAGAAAACCTTAATAAAAGACTGGTCAACCGCATTTAAGAATGGTACCTTCAAAAGCCATCTTGCCATGGCCAAGCATTATCTGAGCTAGAACTGTGCCCCTAGAAAACATCCAGCCTCCATCACAAAACCACTCAGCAGCTGCATAATTTGTTTTATTTTTAGACTTTATAAAAAAAAAAAAACAAAAACAGAAGCCCAGACACACATACCTCTACCCCACGGAGTAAGGCTCATACCCTTCCTGCACAGACCTGGCTGTGCTATCCCTGTAGAACCTGTCCGCTCAGCTATCTACAATTGAAGCTGGGCTCTGAGGGCACATAAGGATGCTTATCTTCCAGCCCCATAGCACAACAGCCTGAAGCAGTGGAAAGCACCTCCCACAGCCTGTAATATGTCACTGTTGGTGTGTCTGACCTGAGCACACTGCTAGGGATGGCACTTGTGTGTGCACAAGGTCCCCACCCTCCTTAGTGA
>PVJA010019992.1:35000-37597 GCA_004027025.1 Myocastor coypus | reverse complement strand
TTTTTTTTTTTTTTTTTTGTCTTTTTGAGACAGGGTCTCGCTATGCAGTTGAGGCTGGCCTTGAGCTCACTTTTGTAGCCCAGGCTGGTCTCGAACTCGCACCAATCCTCCTGCCTCAGCCTCCCGAGTGCTGGGATTACAGGCGTGAGCCACCACGCCCGGCCAAAGACTATTTCTGAGATGAGTTTGGAATTTTGGGCCAGGGAGATAGTGGCTTAAGTGCCTGCCTGGCAAGCACAAGGTCCTGAGTTTGATCCCCAGTACCAAAAAAAAGTTAAATTTCATCTTTTTTTTTTTTTTCTTTTTGTAGTGGTTTGGCACTGAGCTACAGTCCCAGCTTGCTTATGTACGCATGTATGTATTTATGCACATGTGCATGTATGTAATGACACATGTGTGAATGTATTAATGCAGGGTCTCACTAAGTCACTGGGCTCAAACTTGCCACGATCCCTCCTCTGCCCCTAGGGGTGCTGGGCTCTAGGCCTGCACCACTAGTGTTTGCTTTTCAGTTTTAATTGGTGTAGCTCATGAGGAGGCTTGCTGCTATTAAATTTACACATGGTAGGGGCATAGTTTTGTTACAGCTATGATCTCTGCTTTCTGAACTTCACCAGAGATTAAAGCCAGAAGCTGCACAGCAGTGTTACTGCAAACATCACAAGACCTTTGACTCCTGGTTTTCTTGGGACAGGGGCTCCTCCCTGGGTGGGGTGTGGTGCTTCCTGTTGCCTCCTCACTACTCCCCTCCTCAGCCAAGTGGGATGAGGGGAGACCTCCAGAGGGATGGAGGTGTCCTGGAAGCCAGTGGATCCCGAGGCCCTCCCTCTCACAGGTCCTGCGGTCAATGTGTCCTGACTGCAAGACAGTGACCCTGCAGATGCTCAGTGCCAGGCTGTTGGGAGCTGCAGGAAGCCAGGTAATTGATCAAGTGTGTAGGTGAGACTGGGCTTCCTTGCCTTGTGCGTGCTTCCTGGAAGCCCCCTTTTTTATATTGTTTTGTCAAAGATGGATGTTTCATTGCAGTTGGAGAGCTGTTTTTGGAGAAGTCTTTATTTATTTATTTATTTATTTATTTATTTATTTTTGTCTTTTTGAGACAGGGTCTCGCTATGCAGTTGAGGCTGACCTTGAGCTCACTTTTGTAGCCCAGACTGGTCTCGAACTCACAGCAATCCTCCTGCCTCAGCCTCCCGAGTGCTAGGATTATAGGCGTGAGCCACCACGCCTGGCTGGAGAAGTCTTTAAAGGACCATTTTATATTGGACTGGACTTCCTGTGGCTCCCAACACCAGGCCTTGGGTTTGCTGATGCAGGGGAGATCTGGCAGGAATGGGTGCTCAGGGCTGGGGCGGCAGAGCCTGGGGTGGCTGTGCTGACCGTCCTGTCGCAGGGGACATGGTGATCGCTGTGTCGCTGGAGGCCACCAGCTGCGAGGGCACGAGGACTACGGAGGTGGTGGTGGATGCCCTGCTGGGCCTCAGACCCCGGGAGGCTGTGCTGGATGCTGGATGCGCATCCTTGGGCGTTGGGGTCCCGTGTGTTCATGTCAGCGGTGTGATGTGTGTGTGACGTGCAAAGTGGGTGTGCAGTGAGGTGCGGATTAGCGTCGGGTGCGTGGTTGCAGCGTGGAGGTGTATGTGGCAGGGTGTGTGTCCGTTGTGTGCGTGAGCAAAAGGCTATGGTGTGTAGTGCGCGTGTGGGGCCAGTGTAACTTGTCAGAGCCTGAGACCAGAGAACCAAGCCCCGCCAATGAGACCACAGTAACCATGGCAACAGATGCTCTCCGCACAGCCCGCGGAGGGTGGGCGGGGGAGGGGAGGCCGCTGCCGGCGAGCCCTCCCCTCCAGCTCTTGTCCCAGAGCTGGCCCGGGAACCCGGTTCTCTCCCTCGGGCCCTCAGGCCGTGGGGCGCCGGGCGCCGTTTCTGCCGTCCTTTCCCCCGGAATTCCCTGCTTTTTGCCATTGGGTGGGGCGCCGCGGACCCTTGGTCAGCTCGCAGGAGCCAGAGGACCACGGGTGCCCTGCCCATTCCGGAGGGGGAGCCGAGGCCCTAGGGAGCGCCAGGCAAAACCACCCGGAATGCGATTCTGCGAGCGAGTTCGCCAGGTCCACACCTCCTGTTCTAAGCATCTCAAGGAGAGGGACCCCGCGTTCCAGACAGGTCTTGTTCAGTGAAGAGAAACCGGGTCTCCTCTGGGGAGCACCCTGGGAAAAAGCTGGGCAGGCGCCCTAGGACGGAGCTGGGGAATCCCGTGCGCCTCCCACGGCCGCCCGGAGCAGGGCTGCGCTGCCGCCTTCTCGCTGTGTTTATCGCGCAGATTTCCCGTCTCTCATTCATAACACTGATCAGGTTCGAGATTCTTGAGCAGGCCAATGGGCCGGCAGAGACGCGCCTTCAGAAGGCTAGTGGCTGCCCAGCCAGATCCCGCGTCCAGGTCAGAGGTAGCGCTAAGCTCAGGCTACAGGACCCCTCCCCTTTGGCATCCCGAAAAGATCTGGTCCCAAAAATTACGAACAACAAACGCCAAAGGGTCTTTGAACCCATCCGGGGCTGGGTCTGAGCAGTACTATTGTAAAGGAAGAGTGAGAAGGAGG
>PVJA010019992.1:0-30000 GCA_004027025.1 Myocastor coypus | reverse complement strand
GGAAGTGGGAGGAGCCCCAGGGCCCCTTGGGCGAGCCCAGGCCCTGTGCATCCTGCAGACTTACACCATGGATGACGTAGCCCAGGTCACTGTACATGAGCAGGGATGTGAGCCTGGAGTTGTTGGCGTAGTGGAAGGACTTGGGGAACTCTTCCTTCTTGTAGATGTGCAACCTGGGGTGGGCATCCTTGAGCACCCCGTACACCTTCTCCAGCAACCCCTCCTTGGGGATCAGCATCCCATTTGGCCCATAGTCCAGGAGCTCGAACTCGATGTCCTGGAAGGTGAAGTTGGGGAACTTGTGGAACTCCACCAAGTCCGTGGCCGTCTTGTGGACCGTGGTCATGCCGTGGTCGGATGTGATGATCAGGTTAAGGCTGTCTGTGAGGTTGTGGCTCTTGATGCTGTCTCGGAGGTAGCCAACAGTCCGGTCCACCTGCTCTACCATCTTTTTCCTCTCTGGGGACTCTGGGCCATACCTGTGGCCGGTGGAGTCTGGCTCCCCGAAGTAGAGGGTGACCAGTGCCAGGTCCTCCTCAGTGAACCACCTCATCACGGTATCCACGTTCGCCCTCCACTCCTGCTCATCTTTGTAATTGTGTAGAGCGCCTTCCTTCCGGCTCAGAGACACGGTCTCCCCTTGGTAGGTGACGTTGCCACCAGGGTAGAAGAAGGAGCCGGTCTTTAAACCCTGTGGGATGAGGTAGGATGAGAGATGGGCTGCCGGCCTGCTCGTGCTCACCCACTCACACAGCCACTGCTGCGTCTGCATCCTGTTCGGCTCTGCTCCTGTCTGCGGCCATGAAGCCTTTTATTTTCTAAAGGAGCCCTTGTTTCACATTATCTGGGCCAGAGCAGTTTATAGAGATGACAAATGCTTAGCGCTCTCAAGCCCTACATGACATGATGCAAAGTGTCCCCTGACACGCCATGTCCTCATCGTCCTTGTGGCTCTGGGTCCCTGTCTTGGCAGCTTGCCCAGAGAACCCTCACTTTTGACTATAGCTGGCCCCTCCCCCAGGAGTGCCTGTCCAGTTGTCCACCTCACCTCTCCAGCCTTTGTCCTGGCTGTCCCTCTTTCCACAAAGCCATTGCTGCTTCCTTTATACCTCCGCCTGTCCCTGTAACCCTCTGTCCACAAGCCCATCTGTCTGTCTGTGCCTAGGTCTTCCTTTGTTGTGGATGGAGCACCATGCTAGGCCATATTCCCTGTCTTGGCTTTCCGCCCTGGTACCCCAGGGAGGAGCGCTGGGGAAGAGCCTGGTTAGTTTTACAAGCAGGAGCAAGGGAATCAGTGGAGTTGGCCTGAAATCTTCCATTTGATTCTGTTGACTGAAAGATTCCAGAGCATTGCAAATTGGTGGGCCTCCTGGCTTGACATGCCAGCCCACTGCCTAGTTGGTCTGGGCCTCGAGAGTTCAGCTCTCCAGTCCACAAGAGCACTGGGGTGCAGGGGTGCCCCAACTTCTGACTATACCGAGTCCAGCAGTAATATTCCCTGACTGAGTCTCCCCGCAGGGCTGAAGGGCTCAGGGATACAGCCTGCCTCCCTTGGGGACACGGAGCAATGCCCTGTGATCTTGGGGTTCCTGAGAGCACGAGGCAGGGCTAAGCCTGTGGCCTGAGCCAGTCCTCAGCCCAAGCTTCTTCTCCCTGTGGACCCTGCTTAAGAGCCTTCCATGGGGGCACCAGGAGTCTTAGGCCTCTGGGCCAGCATGGGCTTCCTTGGGTCTTACAGGGTCATGGGTCCAGCATACCAGGTCCTCCGTCCCCACACTGATGTTGGTTGGATGGTGGCTGCCTCACCTGCCTCTGGGCTGTAATCCAGATGGGCAGACTACCATTGTCCCACCAGCTCTGGATGCCGAGTGTGGTGTAGTAGGGCAGTTTCACCTTGCTGGTGACATTGTAGAACATGTTGTGGAGGACCCCATGGTTCTCCACATATTTGCCTGAGGGAGAAGGTAGGGTGGTAGTGGTGGTGGGGAAGTGAGCTGGGTTCCCATGCCGGCCATCCCAGGGGCTCTGTGGCTTGTTACTCCCCTCTGGGATCCCTGTTTAATGAGTTCCCTGGGTGTTTTTATTTGTCCTCCATTGGGTGCCACTAACAGAATGGATTTCTGTGGTGTCTTAGTCTGAGTCCTTGAAGCATGGGGCACTTTTTGGAGCAAGGCCTTGTCACTTTTATTCCCAGGGGCCCGGGCCAGGGCTCTGGGGCCTCACTGTGGCTTCTACTGCCCTTCCCCCACCGCATGGCCAACACTTACCAGTGACCAGTGTAAAGTGGCATGGGCTGGTCAGGGTGACAAAGGCAGGTGTCATGTAGCGAGCTTTCACCCCATCTTGAGCCATGGCATCCAGGTTGGGGGTGTCCACATCCTGGTCATAGTCCCAGCGGAAGCCATCGAATGACACAAGGAGCAACTTATGTGGGGGGCCCTTCATGGGGACAGGAGCCCCAGCACCTGCAGTCAGAAGGGTGGCCAGAGTGACAACAAGGAGGGCACTTGAGCGTGTCATGAGGCCCTTGCTACTGAGCAGCACACTGGGAGCTTGTGCCAGGAGGAGGTTAAAGTCCCAGGGTCAGCTGTGCTGCCTTCTCCTATGTATCCCGGAGATGGGGTGGTGCCCGGGAAGACGCTCCTGGCCACAGGGTCCCGCCCTTGCGAGGGGAGTGGTGTGGACTTGTGTGTCCCCTCTTCTGCGATCAGCATCCAATGGGCTCCTCCCCTCTCTTGTTATTATCTGTCCCCACAGGGTGTGGGAGGGCCAAGAGCCAGAATGTAGCAGGACATGTGTCTCCCTTGACTGCAGTGCCCTAACCTGGCCAGGGCAGAATTTCTGGTTGTTGTGCCCCAGCTCGCGCTGGCCCCAGAGGACCTAGGTGGAGTGCTGTGGACCTTTTCGTCCTGCAAGCCTTTGGGGTTTGGGTTCTACCTGGGTAGGGGTGGAAGGAGTAGGTGACCCCTTGTCCATGTGAAGCCTCAGCCTAGATCTGTCTTCCTCTCCTTGGTCTGTTAATGGGAGGGGTGAGCCAGACATGGCAGCCTGGACTAGGGTAGTGATGATGAATGGGGATAGAGTTGAGGTGAATTCCTAGGGGTTTTTTTGTTTTGTTTTGTTTTTAAGGGCTTGCTACTGGATTGCATGCGGATATGGCTATGTGTGGGGAAATGTCAGTTATTTTTTTTTTCGTTTTGATAGTTTCTCAATATGTAGTTGAGGCTGGCTTGGAGACTAAACTCTCAGAGATCCTCCTGCCTCAGCTTCCCAAGTGCTGGGATGACAGGTGTGTACCACCATGCCAAGCTCAACAGTTTAAATCTTGAACTGCAAACTGGGCAACAGCCATGGGTACCTTCCTTCTGTCTTCCGCATGGAAGACTGAGTATTTACCCCTGCACATGTGTGACATCGCAGATGTCCTCCACAGCCTCTGGGCGCTGGCACAGATCTACTGTGCCAATGTTGTGTGGCCTAGGCACCATGTGGTACAGATTGGGGTCCCTTTTCTGACCTATGGAAACCCATTCCCTAGGGAGGCATCTGTGTACGGCACCTGGCCTTGGTAATGCTGTGTCCACTGAAGGTTGAGAGCCATGTGACAGGCCGACCACCACCACTGAGAAGGTGGTAAAAGCTGGGGTGCAAGACCCTGACAGGGGGGCTCCTCCTCTGGCAGGGCTTACTACAGACCCCACTGCAGAGATTACCTGTGTGAGGTGAACACACATGGATCTATGTACAGCAGAAATGCAGGCCGCCTGGGACAAACACAAGGGCTCCAGGATCGCCAGCTTTGGCGTCCAAACAGCTCCTGTAAGCAGCTAACATTTCATACATGAACTATGCCATGGATTGATCCTGAGAAGTGAGGGACAAACAGGAAGTGAAGGGGCACCTGGGGCTGGCAGGGGACAAGGCCACCCAGAAAACTATGGGTTGTGAAAGGGTCTGGGTTTTATGTTGGGCACTGGTGTCAAGTTGTCTGTAACATCTGTTCTTCTTGGCAAGATGGCTTCTAGAAGGAAGACTCCATATCCCAGCATCCTGCGCAGCGAAGCTTGGCTATGTGACCATGTCCTGGCCAATGAGATGGAAGCAGCGGACCTGTGCCAATGCCCAGGCTATTACCACGGAGTGCTTCCTTGGTCTTCTTTTTTGATTCTTTCTCGTTCTAGTGCCTCCAGTGCTGTGGCTGCCTGGAGTTCCGTGGGATGGTGGAGTGACAGAAAGGAGGCTGGTCCCCTACAGCTTCCTGAATGGCAGGCATGGCTCCCCAACTGCCCTGGGCAGCTTGGCTCTAGGCTCATCTGGAGAGAATTCAGCACCTCAGCTGTAGTTCAGTTCCCGTCGCATGTGTTTGCTGACCCTCTCAATGGGGCCGCATCCTGGCTGGTAGCAGAATCCCAGGGCTGGGCAGCATCACCGGGTGCAAGGAAGGGCCAAGTAGGCTGCACCCACTGCCAGGTGAAAGGTGAGCAGAAGCTGCTGCTGTGGTCCGGGTCTGGCCCAGCTGAACCAGACCGGGAGTATCCCTGGGGCTACAAGTGGCCTTGGTGGTGGGCGAGGCGTGGCGTGTGTCCTCATTCTGCACCTTCTGCTGCCGGCCCCCACCCAGGCTGTGACAATCCCACACACTGTTCATCCCCTCCTACCCGCCTGACTGCCTGGGCTGATTCTGCTCCTGAGGTTCTCAGGACCTTTCTGCCTAGCTCGGGCCTCTTGTCCCTTGCTTAGGCTTTACACTTCACTCATGTTTGTTGGGACGCCCCTTGGTCTACCCCAAGGGCTCCCTTGTCCTTCCTGGTCTTGGATATGCAATGGCTGGTTGTAGCTGCCTTCCCAGGCTTCGGATGTCACTGAAACTCTGAGCTTGTAGGTGGGACTTAGGAATACTCTACAGGGGGGAAACCGAGGCAGAGAGCAGAGGTTAAGGCCCCTCAGTGAGTTAGGAGCTGAGCTTTAATCCATATTTAGAGCCCTCTTCTAGCCACTTCTGTGCGCCAGTTCCCAGCCTTGTTTTCTTAGGATGCCGTTGGCTTTGGGGCTACTGACAGCATTTTCTTTTCAAAGTAGCTCTGAATGTCTTGCCACCCTGGGGCTCCTTTTCTTTTCCATTCCTGTCCTTCATTTCCATTGCATTTACTTCCTTGAGGAGCAGTTCTTAGAAAGAGGCACTAATGAATGACCTCAGGGTGGCTTGTGCCTACCAGTGCCAGGGGACTAGGGTCTGGTGACAAGGCCATTCCTTGGGCTGTTTGTAGTCGGTAGTTAGCCTCTTCTGGGTCTTCCAGGCCTAGAAGTTGGCCTCTCTTCTTGGCTTATTGAGTTAGCGTGGCAGGCAGGCCTCTTGCTAGGTGGATTCAGTGAACATCCAGACATTTCTTTCTGATCACCACCTTTGCAATCTGATCAAATTCCTCACCCCTCATATTTTACTTTGAGCTATGTGATCTCCCTGTGGGGATCCTGTGGAGTGATCTAACAGGAAACCCCCTGGCCTCAGTGTTTCCCCTTAATAATTTTCCTTCCCCATCCTGTCCCTTGGCCAGATAGCACAGCTTGTAGTTGTAGGAGTCAGGTTGAGCCCGACATCTCTCTTCTGTGTAAACCCCACTGTACAAGCTCTGCTCCATCGTCTTCCTTACCGACTGCTGCAGATGTCATGAATAATTCTTCTCTCAGCATAGAAAAGGTTGAAGCGGGGCTGGAGCTGTTGCTCAGTGCTCAGTGATCCCTAGTGTGTGAGGACTCAAGTTCCACCCCTGGCACCACAGAAGTAAAGAGGGTTCAAGCAACGGGGCGGGGGTGGTGCCTGGCCCCTCTGCCCTCTGAGTATTGCCTTCCTTGAGCTTTATTTTTTTAGGATCCTTTTGGTGGCTTAGTGGGTGTGTGATGGCATTTCAAGCTACTAAGCTATAGAAGCTCGGGACTTTTCCAGGTCAGGATTCTTCCTCTGCTGGCCAAGTGCAGGCTGTTTATTGTCCTTGGCAGTCAATGATGGTGTCTCCAGCACTGGACTCCTCAGTGTCGTTGGTTCTTCATGTAGTTGGTAGTGCAGAATTTGGGGTTTATGACTTAAAATTTCCTGGTAAACAGTTGTCCTTTATGCTTGTCACTCAGGTACTGAGTGTGCCTTGGTAGACAGCAGAGTCTGAGCTCTTCAAGTCAGGGCCTGGTGTGTTGGTCCAGCACAATTTTGTTGAACGAATAAATAAATTTAAAAGAAAAAACTTACGCATTATTTGTTATTTATTATACTTTCTGGCTAGGCAAAAACTTTGTTTTTCTGCAATACTGGTGATTGAGCCCAGGGTCTTTTATTTTATTATATTGCATTTTAATTTTAAGACAGGCTTCCACAAACTTGCTAAGTTGCCCAGGGTAGTAGGCTTTAAACTTGGGGATTCTCCTGCCTCAGCCTCTTGGTGCTGGGACATTAGGTGGGCCACCATGCTCAGCTTCAAAACTTTTTTTAAATAGTTTTTTTTGTTTGTTTGTTTCACAATACTTTTTTTTTTTTTTAAGAATTATTTATTTATTTATTTATTTATTCTTGTTTCAGAACCGTTATTTGTTTATTTACTCATTTTTATGGCCGGCTCAGTCTGCCCTGAGGGCAGGGCTGGCATAGCATGTGGTGCCGGGGATTGAACCGCGGTCCCTGAAGCCTCCCAAGCTTTCCCAAGCAGGCACTTTAGACCACTGAGCTATCCCGCTGGGCCCCTCACAATACTTTTTGAGGTATTCCAAAAAGTTATCAACACAGTAGAGTGAGCTGCCATACATGCCAGGTGTAGTGGTGCACATTGGTTATCCAGCATTCTGGGACAATGAGGCAAGAGGACCACAAGTTTGAGCTGGGCAGCTTAGCCAATCTGCAAGGTCCTGTTTCAGATAAAAAGTTCAAAGAAGGTTGGGCATGCAGCTCAGTTAGAAGGCCCTTGGTTGAATCACTAGTCCCACATGACAGACAGATAGACAGACAGGCAGGCAGGCAGGCAGGCAGGCAGACAGGCAGGCAGGCAGGCAGACAGGCAGGCAGGCAGGCAGGCAGACAGACAGACAGACTCATGCACACACACACACACACATACACACATGCACAAATACACAGACACACACATAGACACAGACACACACAGCTCCTGATCACCACACCCTGTCTGCGTCTCCTATTAGGGAATCCATTTCCATGAACAAGAAGCCATATAGACAAGTGATCATTACCCTGAGTCTGTACTTCCTTTAGGTTGTATTAGTTTTTTACCTGATCCTCTTTTTTGGGGTCTGGGCCCCTTCCATGGCCCCCACATGACCTTTAGTCCTCCATCTCCTTTGGCTCCTCCTGGCTTTGATAGTTTCTTAGACTCCTCATGTTTGTCTAAGGCATTTTTTTTTAAATTTTTTTTTTTTTTTTTTTTTGGTACAGGGTCTCACTATGCAGCTTGGACAGCACAGGGTGCCCCAGCTTCTGGAGCCAGCATGGCATGTGGTACTGGAGATCAAACCTAAGTCCTTGCACTTGCCATGCAGGTGCTTAGACTGCTGAGCTATCTTCCCAGCTCTTTATTTTTGTCTTTTAGAGACAGGGTCTTGCTATGCAGTACAGGCTAGCCTTGAGCTCACTTTGTATACCAGGCTGGTCTCAAACTCCCAGCAATCCTTCTGCCTCAGCCTCTCGAGTACTGGTATTATAGGAACGCACCACTACTGTCCAGGGCAGTTTTGAGGACCACTGGCTAGGGAATTTGTAGAATAATCTTCAACTGGGGTTACTCTGTTGTTTCTCATGGATGGGCTGAGCTGGTAGGTTTTGGGAGGGCAGCACTCTGAGGCAAAACATTGCCTCATCGCATCACATGGAGGGCGCCATGGTCAGCAGGACCTGGGCCTGGGGTCAGCCATGGTCACCTAACTTGGAGCAAGCCCACTGGAGCTCACACCGCAGCACCACTGTGTCCTGCTGTCGCAGCCTTGGTCTCCTCTGTAACCAAGGAGGGGGCAGCCCCAAGGACTTAGCAGTGGGGATGTCCTGCCTCCTGGAGGGAGGGGAAAACCATATCTTTTTTTTTTTTTTTTTTCAGTACCAGGGATAGAACTCAGGACCCTGCACTTGCCAGGCAAGCACTAATTCTACTGAATTATCTCCCTGGCCCCTACCCACACCATTTCCTTACAAAATTCTAAAGCAGGGCTTTTGCTCCACCATACCTACATATTTTGGCCTTTATTTGTATACAGTACTTTGAATTAAAATTCAGTATTAATTTGTCACTCGAATTGTTTCTGCTTTGGCCCCTGGGGGCTCTTTCAGGTGGCTCCCATGTTCTTGTCATACGAGTCCCAGTGTGTATGTAGTGTATGTGCATGTTTATGTGTGTCCATGAATGTACATGTGTCTGTGTCTGTCTGGTGTGTGTATGTGTGTGTGAATATATGTGCATGAAAGCACAGGTGTGTATCTATCTTGTATTTGTATGCATGTAGGCATGACCAAGTCTGTATCTCTGGTGTGTGTGTGTGTGTGTGTGTGTGTGTGTGTGTGTGTGTGTACGTGCATGCACACGTGTGCTGAGCACCTCTGCGCTCTGTCTCTGTAGGTGCCCAAGTTCACCACACTTCTCCAGCCTCTGTCCTAGATTCAGACCTGGCCAGATATGGGCTACTCTGTATCTTTTTAGTTATGAGGGATTGAACCCAGGGCCTTCACACTGAGCTACAGTCCCTTTTTAGAGAGTTTTATTATGAGACAGGCTCTTATTAAATCATGAAGCTGCCCAGATTGGGCTCAAATTTGCGATCCTCCTAGATTGCTGGGATTACAGGAATGTACCTCTGCACCTAATTCTGCACTGCTAGAAATGTTGCAAGTCATCATGCCAGCCCAACTCTCTCTCTCTCTCTCTCTCTCTCTCTCTCTCTCGACAGGCTGGGTCTTACATGTAGCCCAGGGTGATCTGGATTTGCTATACACTCAGGTGCATGATCTTCCTGCCTCAGCCTTCAGAGTACTAGCACAACAAACGTGCACTGCCATGCCTGGCTCTAGGTTGCTCTTTGCCACTGAAAAAATGGAAACAGTTAGTTATCATCCTACCTGTTCTTTACATTAGTTTCTTTTTTGGATAGGTCTCCTACGTAGCCCAGGCTTGACTGGAACTCACGACCCTCCTGCTTCAGCCTCTTAAGTGCTGGGGTTATCGGTGTGCACCACTGCACTGAGCACCCCCGTTCTTTACGAGGAGCTCCCCAGCTCCTGAGGTGGGTGAGCCTGGGCAGGCGGGGCATAGGAATGCGTGGGATTATTGACTCCTTTTCTGGCTTAGGAGCTCCTTGGCCCCTGTAAGACCTGATCCCAGAGGCCTCTTTGGTCTGGGGACCAGGGAGCACTGACACCTGTACAGGGGGATCTTACCCAATGTGTCCACGCTATGCATGGGCTCAGATCCAGATAGCTGTCTCTAGGTGAGGCCTGGCCAGCCCAGGCCTATGCTCTGTCTCTGCTTGTGTCCAGCGGACATACAGAGAATGCATTGTCCCCCACAAGGCCAGCTGTGCAAGTGATACGTGTTCTTGCCCCCTGGTGTGAGTGAAGGTGTAGCTGGTCATGTGTGTCCCTTGGGAGGCAGTTGTGGTGTGGGCCCAAGGCTAGCTCTCTGCTATAGCCCCACTGCCTGCCAACTCAGGACAACAGACTGGCAACCTCAAGGGGGCTCGAGTATACTTGGCTCTCTGATAGCCCGGATGTAGGGGACGTGGCGTGTGCTCCCTTGAAGGAGTTGCAGGTGGTTGGGTGGCACTGCTGCACATGCTGCTGGCTCTGGGAATGATGACAGCAGAACAGCCTGGCTGTGTGTGCTGCTGGCTGGGAAGCTCTGTGCATAGAAACTGGACACAGAAGCTTTTCACCTAAGGACCTGGCTGCAGGTCTGCCAAGACAGACGAGCACTAGGATGGGTCTGTCCGCCCTGCGGGATAGATTCCAATGTTCAGGGCATAGGGTGGAGCTTCATTTTGGTCTTCCCCTAGGCTGGATGCAGATTGTCAAGTGTGTTCATGAGGCTCCTGGCTCTCATGCCCAGGAGAAGGTCGAGATTCCCTCCTAAAGGTCCCAACAGCCCACAGCTCGCAGGGGTAAGCTGGGACCAGCTGCCCTCCCTTCTCTATCAGAGTGCCTGGCAGACCTCTGCTTCTACTGCCTCTCTTGGTCTTGTCCCATCCCGACTACCCCAAGTGGCCCAGCTACCCAGTGCCAGCTGTTCTCCTACCACCAGGGCCTGCCTGGCTTTCTCCAGGCAGGGTTTTAGTGTCAGGCTTCTCCACTGTGCCAACTGCTGCTGCCCCAGAGGACTTCGCCGGGCCTTTCAGTGCCACCTGGCTAAAAGAGAATTCTTATTTTAACAGGATATGTGCTCTGTGGGTCAGCTCCTAGGTGGGGCTGGAAAGGTGCCCTCCCTCGAGGTCCTTCTGGCTCCATGCCTCTTGCTGATGCATAGGAAGCTGTGGATGGGTGTGGGGCTCTCACCACTGGGGGCCATGTTGCTCAAGACTCAGGGATGGGTTGAGATGGGGGTCGGGGAGATTTGGCTTGAGGAGGGCCTGTGAGGGATGGTGGCACCATTAGGATTGTGCCCATTTCCTGAGGTGCCATGCTGCTCTCATCCCCCTCCTGTGTCTGTCCCCTGGCGCAAGATTGGTGTTCTCATAGCCCCTGTGCTTGGATTGGTCACTCCAGTCTCTGCTTCTGTCTTTCCTGTGTCTGTTCCCTGTGTGACTCATACAAGGGCCACAGTCACTGGGTCTAGGGCCCAGCTGGACAGTGCAGGAAGGTCTCATCTCCACATCCTCAGGGCATGTATAAGCCACCTCAGTCCAAATAAGCTCTTACGAGCATGTTCTAGAAATAGCTTGTGGTTATATTCTTGTGAGGATCACCATGACACCTCCTTCCACCTCTTGGCTAAGGGAATGATCTCCATTCCAGAAACTTCTTCTCGGCCGGGCGTGGTGGCGCACGCCTGTAATCCCAGCACTCGGGAGGCTGAGACAGGAGGATTGGTGTGAGTTCGAAACCAGCCTGAGCTACAAAAGTGAGCTCAAGGCTAGCCTGAACTGCATAGTGAGACCCTGTCTCAAAAAGACAAAAAAAAAAAAAAAACCAAAAAAAAAAAAAAACCCCACAAAAAAACAACAACAAAAACAAAAACAAAAACAAAAACAAACCAGAAACTTCTTCTCTCACATCTAAAGTTGCCAGGCTTAGGTCTTCACCCTTGTGCTAATCTCTGCCTCATGTGCGTGCCTGAGGCTCCTGTGAGGCTGGGCATCTCCCCATTTTAAGCCAGAACCTCAACAACTCAGCCTATATTGATCAGTTTCCACAGGGACTGTCCTGGTGGCTACCTGCCCATCCTTCCTGCCTGTCCCATACTCCTGGAAGCCCTCTGTCACACACCAAGCTGTCTGGAACCACGGAGGGAAGCTGAGTCACAACATGCCTCAGATATTAGGCGCACATCCGGCTGTCAGAGAACCTTTGCTGTTAGGCCCTGAATCATGGGCTTAGGAGCATGGCTCCTCTGTTCCTGTCTCACTCTCCTCTTCTCCTTGGACTTGGGGTTGCATGGAAGACATATTCTAAAGAGTATTTTTCGGTCTATGGGGTAAGTGAGTGGAAGGCACAGAGGTCCCCACATGTGCCTGGCACCCTGTCCTCCATACCCACGTCTCCCACCAGAGCACTGTCTCTGTCACAGCTGGGGAACCACATCCACCTGTCACTGTCTTGCATGCTCCCTGGGCTTCCCTCTGGGGTTTGTATGTTCTCTGGGCTTGGATAAATGCACAGAGATCTGGGCCCTGCATCACAGCACCCTGGAGAGCGGTTGGCCTGCCCTTGATATCCCGTGGAGGGTGCAACTATGCCTGTTGTCTTATGCTGATTTCCACAGAAAGAGTGCCGGTAGCACATGCTAGCTAGAATGGCCACCTCAAAAGCAGGAAATAGGAAGTGTGGGTGAGGATGGGGACTCACAGAGCTCTTGTGCATCTGCAGTGGGGGCCACAGGCATGTGGGACATAGCATGATGGCACTGCGAAAGGGGAAGCATAACTGCCATGGGCAGTAGCACTCCTGAGCCCTACACAGAAGAACCAAAAATGGTGCCGAGAGACACTGACAAGCCCATAGCCACGTCAGCCATGCAACTAAGGGTAGGAGCTATCATGTGTCCCTCCATGGATAAGCAGAGTGTGCACATGTATGCAATGGGAAGGTCACTCATCTTGGGAAAAGGGAAGCTCCTACTCCTGCTGTGACATCGACCAACCCTAAGGAATGAAACAAGCCCATCACAAAAGCACAGATATTGTATGACTGATTCCCTTTACACCTGGCACACAGGGTAGTCGAACTCACTGAGACTGGATGCAGAATGGGAGCTACAGGTGTGGCGCACTGGGCAAAGTGGAGTGAGGATGCAGTGTTTAGAAAGGGAGGAGTTTTAGTCTTTGAAGGAGAAAAGAGCTGTGGAGATAGATATGGTGGCAGCTGTGGAACAGTGTAAAAAGCAAGCACAGGCTCCCAGGCCCCTTCTGGAGGTGACAAGGGTGTTGGGGTGATTGCGCCTTGCACAACTCCAGTTTCTGTGCCCTAAGTGCAGCGACAATTCCCTGCCGATGGGAAGCCCCAGGAAGCACTATGCTATGTGTGGCAGACAGTCAGTGAGCAACAAGAGGGCAAGGAGGAGTTCCTGTCCCTGTGGGAACATCGGTTCATAAACTGAAGTCCTAGTGACAAAACCTCGGTCCCTCTCCTTTGAAAAATGATTAAATTGACTTAAAATTTTAAACATGAGAGCCAAGGGGCCCTAAGTCCAGCTTTCTGAAACCCAGAGGGTGACCCAGGGCTGCACTCGGGTTTTATTTATTGGAGAAGGGGGGGGGTGGCTTGCAAAAGTGAGTTGTGGGAAGGTGAGCACTGAAGGGAATTGTGGGAAGAAGGTGAGCACTGTGAGCTGGGCTAGGTAGGAGGACTGCATTCACCTCTGCCACATTCAGAGATATGCAAAAGAAGTAATTTGCATTATGCTATTGAGATAGTATCTAATATTTTGGGGGTCTGGTGCTTCAGCTCTGATGTGTAATCTTTTCAATCCCCAGGAAGTCATAGTTTCTATCTCGAGACTCTATCCCAGCTGACACCATGGAGCATTGGCTCTTTGTCCTGTTATCAGGGAAACACGCATGCCATCTTCCAAAATTACCACCAGCACCTCAGCTAGACCAATAAGGCCAGTTCAAAGGATAATGAGATTTTGAGGATCTGCTGTTTCAGCTCTGATGTGTAATCTTTCAAGCGCCAGGAAGTCACAGCCTCTATCTCGAGGCTCGATCCCAGCTGACACCATGGAGCACTGGCTCCTCATTCTTTTATCAGGGAAATACGCGTGCCATCTTTAAAAATTACCACCAGCACCTCAGCTAGACCAATATACACCACTTAAGGCCAATTAAAAGGGTAATAAAAAGTCCTAGCCAGCTCTATACATTTCAATATGAAAAAATAGGGTCAGGCTCAGTCAAAATAGAGACAGTCACTTTTCTTCCAAGGAGAGCTGCTCAGGTGGTCCTCCACAGTAAGATAGTTTTAAAATAATTTACAATAGAAACAAAAAAAATGGCTGAAAGAAATGGAAGAGGGGACACACACACACACACACACACACACACACACGCACACACACACACAAAAGGAAAGGCATCCTATGTTCCCAGGTCAGAAGAGCCAATACTGTGAGAAATGTCTGTGCTTCCAAAAGCCATGTGTAGAATCAATATGACCCTTAGTAAAATGCCAATGACTTCCTTCACAGAAATAGAAAAAAACTACTATCCTGACATTTGTATGGGGCCACAAAAAATCCCAAATGGGGACTGAACCAATACAGTGACCATCGGAGCAGACCTGGAGGCCAGGGCACGCACATGGGTACAGCCGACGACTGCACGGAAGTGCTTGACACATGTGGCGAGAGACATGAGAGTCTGTGAAGGGTGGGTGCTGGGGAGACTGCGTCTACACGCAGAGAAGTGGACCCAGCCTCCGGCCTCTCATCTGCTACAAAAGTCAACCCAGGGTGGATTGTAGACTTCATTGTCAGATGTGACCCAGGAACTACTGGGGAAATGCTTCAGGATGTGGAAAGGGCAAGGATTTCTTGGAAAGATCCCAAGGCACAGGAAGCAAAAGGGAAAATAGATGGGATCACGCAGACACACTCTGCACAGTCATCAACAGGATAAAGAGAAAACTTGCACAATGGAAGAAAATGTTTGTAAACTGTACCCCCGACGAGGTTTTGCAACCTAGAATACACAAAGAACACCACACTCGACAGCAATATGAAACAAACCATGACACCTCCCAAATAACCTGATTACAAAATGGACACAGACCAAAACCCACACTTCTCAAAAGAAGACACACAAAAGGGAGGCATGGGAGTCACCATTACCAACCCTCTGGGAATGTTGATAGAAACTGCGGTGAACTCCGACCTCACTCCGGGGAGGAGGGCTGTTATCAGAAGGCTGAGAACAACAAGTGCTGGCGAGGTAGTGGGGAGAGGAGAGCCCTTGCGCACTGTGGGTGGGAATGTATGCTAGCACATGAGGACAGCAAGGTGGAGGGTCCCTGGGAAATTAAATCTAGAAGTACTGCATGACCCAGCGATCCCCCTCCTGGGTGCATCTCTGCAGGAAGTGAAATCTATGTGTTCAAGAGCCATCTGTACTCTCCTGTTTATTACAGCACTTGGCGGAAGAGCTAAGAAATGGAAACAATCTGAGGGCCACCAACTGATAGCAACAGCAATATGGGGTACAGGTACACAGTGAATATGCTTCAGCCATAAAAGGATGAGACCTTGTGCTTTGTAACAAAGGTGAAACCGGAGAGGACAGGGCTGACTAAATCAAGTCAAGCACAGAAAGACAAGCAGGGGACCGGCAGTGGGATTCCTTTTCTCGTTTTGAACTTGGTAAGTGAGCAGCGGCTCTGTAGCACCCTTAGTTGCTTCTGATTTAAAGTGTGTTTGCCCTCACCTTCTTGGGTCACTGGCTGGCTGGGCACTGTTTAGCTCCAGCCATAGATCCTGGGAGCACTAGATCTGGGGTTTTGCACAAGAGTTTTTCTTGGGTTCATTGGTGAAAACAGGTTTCTCCTCTGTCCCAGCTCAGATGTGTTGGGGGCTTCAGGCTGCTGCCAGGGTGGTGACCAGGCTGCAGGCATGTCAGGGTCTCTCCTCTTACTGCTGGCTCCTAGTATCTGGCTGCCCTTGGGGGGGGGCAGGAAGAGGGGCTACAGGGAGTACAGAGGCTGAGGTGGAGTGGCTGATCCTGACTTTGTCCAAAGGCCATAGGTGCTGCAGGTCCCTCAAGAGCAGGGACAGTGTGGGTAACAGGGAGGTGACAAGATGAATTATTTTCATGGTCTGTCCCTGAAACTCAGCAGGATCAGCTATCGCCATTCACCTACTTTATAGCCCATACACATCTGTTTGTGTCCCGATAGTGAAGAATGACAGATAAGGGACTACCTTTGGCCGTGTTGGGCTGATGATGCACAGCCAGCCTGTCACTGCCTGGCACCCAAGGCCTCATGGGGCAGGACAGTGTCCCTTTTGGAAGTCCCTGGGTAGAAACCTGCTCTGTGTTGACTTACGGTCATCCTCACAGACTGTCTCACTGTCATGCCTAATAGCTCCTGGGTCCATTCAGAGGGACATGGGGGAAGCTGGAGTGCTGGCAGAGGCTAAGTGGGGGCTGAAGTTCCATGGAGCCTGGAATCTGTACCATGTGGAACGGAGGGACGGAGCATCCAGGGAGCAAGGAAATGGCTTGTCCTTGTGGGCCCCGGCCCCTGGACAGCTGCAGAATCTCCTGCTGGAGGCTGCGGTTGTGGCCAGTGTCTTTGCTTCCTTTGCTCTGTCTTGGTGGCACAATTTGCATCTGTCTGCCTCTGGAAGGCAGCCTGCTTCCCCCCCCCTTTGCTGTCCTTCCAGGTCACTATGTGCTCTCTGAACCTTTATTTGGCACCTAGAGCCTGAAGGGTTCAAGGAGAGGCATGTGTTTCTTTCTGCCATCTGAGAGGATTGGGATGTGAGGGGGCGCCTGTATGCCTGTTGCACCCCCAGATTAACTCAGGCCTAGGAATCCACAAGAGACAGAGGCCAGTGATCATTAAGGACTCTGGGCTCTGGGACCATGGTGTGACCCTGTGTGACTGGAAGGACTCGGTGCACAAAGGGACACTGGCAACTGTAGGAAGTGTCTGCCAACAAGAATGCTGTTTTGCCACCCAAATCTAATCTGGGTTAGATAAGAGGACGCTAAATCATGGACTCTGCATCAGGGAGGATGCAGAGCCTGCTCAGGGAGAGCCATGTCCCAGCCCGGGAAGTGGGGTGGATCACTGTCCCCAGAGCCTGGGTCCTGGTCTGCCTAGCTTTCAGAATCTCTAATGGTCAAGGCCACAGATACAAGTCTCTGTGTGAAATCCATGCGAGCTCCAAGTGCTGAGCCAGCTAAGGCAGCCGGGAGAGTGGGCCAGGACCAGGAGCACAAGGGCCTTGTCAGCCATGGATGCTGGGGCAGCACCTTGGGAGGGGCAGCAGAGGTGATGCAGGAGGTGGAAAAAGACGCCAGAGGAGGGCCGCTGAGGTACAGAAGGGAAGCTGAAGCCCGCTCTCTAAACCGCAGAGTATCTAATTCGACAGTGAGGCCACACCCAGGGAGGTTCACTCTGTAGAGTATCTTGGGCATTTGAAATTAACACCAACTTAATTAAAATTACAATCTCATTTGTGCTGTGCTCTTGGCACCCCTTCCCCTCCAGCTCTGGGCACCATGACAGCTCTGCAGAGTCCATATAACAACAGAAAGTGACCCCTTCAAGCGGACAGGAGAACAGCTCTTGACTGGAGCGAATCTCTGCATCAGTTCCGAGAGCTACTCCTGCTGGCATAGCAGTGCACACCAGTAATGCCAGCACTCTGGAGGCTGAGGCAGGAGGATTGCTGTGAGTTTAAGACCAACGTGGGCTACATGGAGAAACCCTGTTTCAACCTCCACCTCCCAAAAAAACCCCAAACCAAACCAAACCAAACCAAACCAATCCAAGCCAAGCCAAGCCAGAACCAATCCAGAGACTAAAACCAAAAAGAACAACCAGAACTTGGAGATCTCCTCCCTCCCTGTGAAACCACACACAGGCCCTGATTCCTGGCTTCTTCAGGTGTGAGCTCCTCACTGTCTGCTCCTGTGCTGAGGGGGCATCTTTGCCAGTCTGCTTTCACAGCTCCTTCTGTGGGTGGTGCTCACTTCTCTGTCCAGGATTCTGAGCACCTAGCACAGTTACCACCCCAGTTGGATGAAGGGCCCTGCCCGGCAGAAACCTGAGGGCAGCCTATCCTATCAGGGTGGCTTCACTGTAGGGGTGCAGGGAGGCCATGAGGGACAGGGAGGTCCTGAGGTGACTGCTGTCCCAAAGGTAAGAGTGACCCTTTGGGCCCTTCTGGCTTCCTTGGGCTTTTAGGGACCTCAGAGGGTATAGTAGCTCCCTGTGGCTGCTGTAACAAATAGATACAACTTTATTGTTTGAAAATAATGCAAATTATACCTGTAGTCCCAGCACTTAGGGAGGATCACTATGAGTTCAAGTCCAGCCTGAACTGCATAGTGAGACTCTGTCTTGAGAAAAAAAGAAAAAAAAAAAAAGAAAAAAAGGCAGATTTATTAGAGTTCCAGAGGCTGAAGTCCTGCAGGTCTCACTGAGCTAAACCCAAGGCAGCAGCCAGGGTGCTTCCTCTAGGAGGTTTCGGGGAGGGAGGATCTATGTGATTGACTTTCCCAGCTTCTAGCTGCCATCCCATTCCCAGGCCCCAGGTCTCTAGCTGCCATGCTGCCTCCCTCCAACCCTTGTCCTTGTTGCTGCACTTTCCCTTGAATAGGTACCCAAGATGACTCTCTGCCCTCTTGGGGTCCTGAACCTCACCTGCCCTGTGAGGCACCACGGTCCTAGCGGTCCACCGCTGTGCTCAGTACAGGCAGGCAGGGCTGCAGGGCCTAGCAGAGGGCCTCAGGGAGAGCCCATTTCTGGTGCAATTTTCAAGGAGGCCTGAAAGCCCAGGAGAGAAGGAGGTGCTCAGCTTACTGGAGACTAGGCAGGGACTTTTTAGGAGCCCAGTGCTTCTGAGGAGGCCCTGCTGGCCCCACTGGTGGTGGTCACGGGGGCCAGAACACAGCAGCTATGGCTCCAGGGACTTTTCTAACTAACTCCTGCTTTTTCAGGAAAATTTCCATCTTGTGTGTGGGAGACCTGATGCTTTTCCTCTTATGTTTTTACAATGA
This sequence comes from Myocastor coypus, assembly GCA_004027025.1. Lineage (NCBI taxonomy): Eukaryota > Metazoa > Chordata > Mammalia > Rodentia > Myocastoridae > Myocastor > Myocastor coypus. The sequence goes on along the minus strand of PVJA010019992.1, from coordinate 11,583 downwards.
AAGCTTTCATCAGAATACTTGAAGCTGAGTAAGAGAGGACTTCCCATGTATGGGGCTGTGACCCAGTGTAGTAGGCACAATGTGGCCACATTCATGCATTTTTCTTTCCTTCATCCAGGTACTTTTCAGCCTCAAAGCCAATGTCTTTTGCATCTCATGAATGTCAGGAGGGAGTTATGGTTGCAGGCTGGGCTTTGTGTGGAATAATTACAGCTCCACCAGAACAGTGCTAGCTGGCCCAAATTCCACAGCATCCCCTCTGGCCATGCTCAGAATCACATTTCTTTGACTGTTTGAAAAATACCGTTCTGTGGTTGGCTGGTTTCAGCCAGGCTCTCAAAGGGGCCCACATGAGCTGGAGTGACCCTCAGGTCCCACGCGTCTTGCTTGCTCCAGCTTCAGCCCTCCTTTTCCCTCCCCTGCCACCTGTGTGTAGGGGGGAGGGAGACGCCTGACCATCCCGTGAAACGTCCCACCTGCCCCGAGCCTTTGACTTCTCTCTCATGGTGTCCTTGTAGTCCCAGATTCCTGAAAATGCAAGTTGAACTCCCCAAACTTGATTGAATCCAGGCCCCTTGTCTCTCTTTTCCCCTAAAATACTCCTTGTGTAGGAAGAGAGCCCTGCGGTTGCCATGGAGACATACCTGTGGCTCCCAAAATCCTTAGTGGGGAGAGGGTCACAGACCAAGGTCACCGTGTCATGCTTCATTACCTATGCCCCATCTAATGGTCTTAACCATTAATGACTTTTTCTTTCTTTTTTTTTTTTTTTTTTTTTTGTGCACACCAGGAATCAAACTCAGGACCTTGTGCTTGCCAGGCAGGCACTGTGCCACTGAGCTATAGTTCCAGTCCAATGACTTTTCAAAAAATAACTAGATATGGTGGTGCACGCCTGTAATCCTAGCACTTGGGAGGCTGAGGCAGGAGGATCAGTGTGAGTTCAGGACCATCCTGGACTACAAAAGTGAGCTCAAGGCCAGCCTGAACTGCATGGTGAGACCCTGTCTCAAAAAGAAAAACAAACAAAGAAACCCTAGAAGCTGCAAAATGACAATTTTTCTTTCTTTCTATTTAAAAAAAAATACTCATTTATTTATTCATTTGGTACAGGGTCTTGTTATGTAGCTCAGACTCATAGTGAATCTTCTGTGTCAGCCTTTCCAGCACTAGGATTATAGGCACGCATCACCACACTCTTATCACTTCTATTTGCATTAGGTAACCATTAATTTTTTATTTTTGCTTTTTTTTTTTTGAGGCAGTCTATTTATTACTTATTTATTTATTTTTTGCGGGATCAGGGCTCAAACTCATGACCTTGCAGTTTCCAGGCAGGCACTGGTGCCACAGAGCTATCTCCCTGGCCCTTTTGAGGCAGTCTATAGAGTCCAAATTTAATTCCTTTTGCCTTGGCTAGGTTCCAACCATGGAACCTAGCAGTAATATTCCTTCTTTTATGTATCAAAATGCATACCAAACAATTAGTTCTGGGTTGCAAAAGAGAATTTATTTTTTGTACCTGTTCATTTAAGTTCCATTTTTTTCTATTTTTAAACTTTATTTATTTGTTATGGCTGGCTCAGCCTGGCTTGGGGGTGAGGCTAGCACAGCATGTGGTGCTGGGGATCAAACCATAGTCCCTATGGTTGCCTAAGCTTGCCTAAGCAAGTGCTCTAGACCACTGAGCTATCTTGCCAGCCCCATTTAAGTTTTAGTCCACAAAAGGTAAGACAAAAACACACATAAGTGCCATGGTGCAATGCAACACATACTTAACAGAAGTCAGCTATACAATGGCACTCATATGGAAAACCACAGTTGAAACTAGGAAGCTGTTTTGGAGCTGCTGGGGAATCAAACCAAGGGCCTCGTGTTGGGGTTAAAAACTGTGTTCTGAAGAATCTACGGCAGCTGGCTGGATGCCAGTGATGAACGTTTTCTTTCAAACGTTCCAGTGACACCTGAGCTCTGAGTAACAAGCACTGAGAGAGGACAGCAGGACTCAGAAGTGGTAACTCAACTTTTCTCCAGTGTTCGAAAATTTGAAATATTATTTTGTTAGTCTCTTCCACAAACCTGTTCAAGTCTTTATTCTTCTCCTTAGCTCTTGATTTAAGACTTCAAAGGTATCTTCCTATCTGCAAGAAACCCACCACTTTCTGTATATCGATTACCTTGTTTGACATTCACACATTTATTTCCTTCTCAGATTTTTCTGCCCATTGTCCATTGTTTCTGGCCTTAGAAACTCTCTATGGGCAAAGCAGCTTCTCTATTATTCTCTTGTGGTGAATGCACATTCATCTTGCTTGGAAACTTGGAGCTTATAATGAAACAACTCTTCTCTACTAATTTGATGTCACATGCATTGTGTTCAAGATGTGTTGTCTCTTCTGTTTCTGACTCAAGATGAGAAGGGCGTCATCATCATCCAAGCACTTGTATCTGTGACTATCAAGGTCTTCTTTTTCTAAATCTTCACCAACATTCATTGGTTTCAGTGATTCCTTAAGGTGACATTCATACTTCAGTTTTCCAATATATTTAAAAAAAAAATCCTCTTGCAACAGCTTGCTCAAAACTTCAACTTTTCCTGCAAGGTAATGCTTTCTTTCCATCTTCAGATTGTAAAATTGGGAACATAGGTCCTTTTACTTTGATTTTTTTTAAAAAAATCTATTTGTGGCCTTCTAGTATTTTTCTTTCTTTTTGGTCTTCCTCTTGGTGTTAACTTTGGCTTGTATTTCCTCTTCTTATGTTCCTTCTTTTTCTTGAATCTTTCAAAAATAGCCTTCAAAGTCAGTGGTCTTGGTTCTATGGTGGAGTCACTGGAAGAATCTGTTTGAATACTCTCAGGAACATGAACAAATTTCCTCATGGGTTTTCATTTAGGTAAGGAAGGTCCGCATTGTATTTTAAATAAGCTGCTATCAGACGAAGAGCTATTACTTTGATTTTCAATTTCTACAGCTGTATCAGATATCATATAGTTAATAGGATCCATTCCTGATTTTTCCATCACTTTTTCTTGGTCTTAAAGTTCTTAGAACATGCTTTTTTTTCCCAACTGTGCCATGGGAAAGACCACATCTGATTTCAGTGGCTGGCACGGCATGACCTCGGTTCTGAGACCAGCACAGCATACGGTACCTGGGATCAAACTTGGGTCTCTGCACTTGCCAGATAGGTGCTTAGCTATGAAGCTGTCTCCCGAGCCCAGTTGCTCATCCTTTTAAGTGTCAATTCTCAAAAGAGATTTGGGGGCCAGGATTATTTCTAAAAAGCTTATTTTGTTTGGTTTTCTTTCTCTCCTTAAAATATACTTACATATATCATATATTCAGTGTGCTTCAATTAGTTTTATTCACCTTTCTTTTTTTAAAAAAATTTTTTTATTTTATTTTATTTATTTATTTATTTATTTATTTATTTATTTTTTCTTGTTTCAGAACCTTTGTTTATTCATTCATTTTTATGGCCGGCTCAGCCCGCCCTGAGGGCAGGGCTGGCGCAGCATGTGGTGCCGGATTTCGAACCGTGGTCCCTGAAGCTGCCCAAGCTTTCCCAAGCAGGCGCTTTAGACCACTGAGCCATCCCGCTGGGCCTCTATTCACCTTTCTTTTTAAAATCTGGCCAGTGATTCTAACTGTTCCCTAAAGAATGGCAGTGGGGAACCTGTTGCATCAGAGACCCATGCACGTGCCTAGGGTGGGGGTCGACTGCCTCCAACACAGAAAGCTAGTAAAGTTTGAAAGAATTTTCAGGAAGCAAAATCAACACTGCTACGCCAATAGCTGAGACAGAAACAGGAAAAGAATTCCATTATTGGTAACTGCCCCCACCAAAAAAACTCCCTCCCCTCCAAAAAAAAAACAAGCATAGGGATCAATCTAGAAGAAGTGAGTGGCCTCTACAGTGACCATTACAAAACATCAAAGAGAGAAACTAAAGATGACACCAGGAGACAGAAAGCCCTCCTGTGTTCACGGATTGGTAGAAAGGAACAGTAAAATGGCCAAATTGCCAAGAGTGATCCCCAGAGCCAATGCAAGGCCCATCAAAGTCCCCAACACCATTGTTCACAGAATTAGAAAAAAGCCCTAAAACTCATGTGGAAACATGGCCAGAAGACAGTACAGCAGCACCTTAGTCACAATCATGAACCCAATTTTCCCCATGATTCTGGTCACAGACTGAACTGGATGAAAACCAGATCAAATTTCCCCACAAGATTGACATTGAATGTAACCCCTGAACCTAACTCAGTTGTCGTCCAACTCAGTTTGTGGCTAGAATCCTAGCAAGAATCAAATTTTCCAACCAAGGCACCACCAACCCACTCCTAAGCAAAGCAAGTAAAACTAGAAGTATTACGATACCTGATTTCAAACTAATTACAAAGCCATAATAATAAATATGGCTTGGTACTGGCATAAAAATAGGTAAGTAGGCTCACAGAACAGAATAGAGGACACAGACAAACCTAAAATATCTATAGCCATCTGGTTCTGGACAATGAAGGCAAACACACACACAGGAGGAAAGGCAGCCTCCCTAACAGGTGGGGAAGTGATGCCTTCCGACAGGGGGTTGAAGCCAGAGCCCCATCGCTCACCTTGCACAAGAATCTATTCAAGATGGGCCAAAGACCTCAGCATAACACTGAAACTTTGAAACTGCTAGAAGAAAACAGGGAAGACCCTTGAAGCCATGAGACTTCCCGAGTAGGATGCCAACAGCACAGGAAACAACAGCAGATATCAGGGAGCAGGGCCACACCGATTACTATAGAACATTCCTGCACAGCCAGAGAAACATCTAACGGAATGAAGAGAATGGGCCAAGCGCTTGCAAATCCGTGCCAGCTACTGTGCTGACAGAGAATTAATACCTAGACTATATGAAGACCTCAAAATCTTAATATCAAAAATCAAATAGCCCACCAATAAATGGGCAAAGGAATTGGGTAGACCCATCTCAAAAGAATAAATAAAAATGGACAAGCTGGGTGTGGTGGCGCATGCCTGTAATCCCAGCACTTGGGAGGCTGAGGCAGGAGGATGGGTGTGAGTTTAAGACCAGCCTGGGCTACAAAAGTGAGCGCAAGGCCAGTCTGAACTGCATAGTGAGACTCTGTCTCAAAAAGACAAAAACAAACAAACAAAAATGGACAATAAATATATATATGAACAATGTTCAATATCTTTATCCTTTAGGGAAATGTAAACCAAGAGAGAAAACATTGAGATTCTATCTCATCCCAGAATGACGTGGGTCAGAGTGACAATCCCTAAGAATATAAAAATAAAAAATGGCCCCACAATGAATGGTGTGAATGAGGACTGGTGAGATAGCTCAGTGGACTAAAGAATTGCTTAGGCAAGTGCAGGGACTAGGGTTTGATCCCTGGCACCGTGTTTGCACTGGCCCTGATCCTGGGCGTGCTGAGCGAGCCATTGAGACCAGGTGTGATGCATGCCTGTAATGCCAGCCCTGGGGAGGCTGAACACAGGAGGATCACTATGAGCCTAGCTGTGTAGTGAAGCCCTGTAACAAATACATAACAACAACAGGCCAGGGCGATAGCTCAGTAGAATAAGAGCTTGTCTGGCAAGTGCAAGGTCCTGAGTTCAATCCCCAGTACCACACACACACACACACACACACACACACACACACACACACACACAGGTCAGCCACATAGCTCAGTGGACTAAAGTGCCTGCTTAGGCAGAGCGCAGGGGCCAGGGTTTGATCCCCAGCATGCTGTGCTGCCCTGCCCCCAGGGTGCACTGATTGAAACGGGGTTTGGTGGTGCACACTTGTAATCTCAGCACTTGGGAGGCTGAAAACAGGAGGATCACTACGATTGCGATCTACACAGTGAGACCCTGTAGACCCTGTCCTAAATGCCTAAAAAAGAGACAAAAGATATGAAGGTGGGAATGTAAATGAGTAAAACCAGAGTGGAAATTATTATGGAGATTCTTCAACAAACTAAAACTAGGGGGCACCGTGTATTGGCATATGGCTGAAGGAACCCAAGTCATGTCCTCCAGGGATACTCGGGTACTCATGGCTCCGGAAGCACGTTGGAGCCAGTGGGGTGCCCGTTATCAGATGAGAAGATGGAAGCGTGGGACACAACATACACACAGTGGGTTACCCAGCCATGAAGAATAGAATAATTTGTTTGAGGAAACAGAATGGGTAGATCTAGAGATTATAGGGGGACAAGGGCTTCATTTCCTTCCCTTCCTCCCTCTCCTCTCCCTCCTTCTTTCCTTCCTTCCTTCCTTCCTTCCTTCCTTCCTTCCTTCCCTCCTTCCTTTCCTTTCTTCCTTTTTTCCTGCTACTGGGGACATAACCCAAGGCCTTGCACATGATAGAAAAGGGCTCTATCCTTCAGCCACATAAGAAGCAGAGACCTCTAATAGTCGCAGATGCCACAGGGCAGTAGCAGGCTGAGGTAGGGGTAGAAACCCAAGACTGTAAATGTTTAATCCCTAGCAAAATGACTTTGGTCATCTCTGACATGTCCGCCAGGGGGCGCTGCCCATCCATAAATCCTCTGCTTTCTGGCTTTGGAGAAGGCTGCCTCGAGGGGTCTGACACTTTGTTCTTACGTTTTCCTGCTGCCCATACCCTCCAGTCAGGCCCCGGGGCCTTAGATTAGGGGAGAGCAGAGTCTGCAGGGCACCCCGTGGAATTCACACCCCTGAGCTTGTGGGCCAGGGAGTGAGGAGGGTGGGGTGAAAGAGAATGCTTGGGCTGTTTCAGGAGCAGGGTAGACCCCAGGGGAGCCCTGCAAGCCCAGGGTGGACTTGGCTAGGGCTGCCTGCATCTTTACCTGAGTCTCCTCCTATCTGGGCTCTCAGGGGCTTTGGCCAGCAGGTCCAGAGAGTGAGGGCTGTGTGTCCCCTGGGGTCCTGCCCTCCAGGCAGATTTCCGGGTTTGGCTGCTGGTCCTTGGGCCAGGCTGCTGGTGTCCTGCCCCATCTGTGCTGGGGCTCCACCGGCCCTAGGCCAGTGCGTCCCCTGCACTGGCTCCTGCCACTGCAGCATTGGCAGTGAGTCCTCCTCTCCCACTAGGGTGGGGTGCACCATGCTTGCCTTGGCTGGGAGTGGGCCTGACCCTCTCTCCTGAAGCTCCTCAGGCCCCTCATCGTGTCCTGAGACAGCCAATGGAGCTGTCAGTGCTCCTGATGCCCTTCTGTGCCCGAGGTGCCAGATGGGCCTGGTTCTAGACACCTGGTCTGGCTCTAGCTCTGGCTCCCGCCCCACCGCCTCCGAGGTCTTCAAGCAGGGAGGGGGCCTGGCAGGGCAGCAGATGGTGGCCAGGAGGAGGGGCTGCCTGGGCATTTGCGACTGTCAGGACAGATGGCGGCCGGGTTGGGGTCTGGAGCCGCCCATCTGCTCCAGCCCTGCGGGGGCTTTTCCCGGCCACCGTGGGCTGAATAAGGATAAGGTTGAGGTCTGGCTGTGGCCCAGGCCTGTTTGGTTCCCCTGTCTCCCCAGGCTCAGCGCTGGGCATGCTCTGCCCTGAGCTTCCCTGGAACTTACAGCCCCCTCATGGCAACCAGCTTGTTGCTGAGGTTCACTGCACTGTAGGGGCCCTGAGAGTTCTGGGGCTCCTGAGCAGGCCTGTGGTACATTCAGGCACAGAGCCACTTGGGCCTTGTAAATGGTGGGTGGCGAGGGCCTGTGCTGGCTGCCACCGGGAGCACTGTGGGCAGCACAGCTCTACCTGGTGTGTGGGGTGGGGCACTGAGTTGCCCTGACCACCCCTCAGAGTGGGGGGACCCTGAGCTCACATGGCCCTGAGAAAGAGGAGGGAAGGTGGGGATCAAGTTAGCTGAGGCTGGGTGCACTGGCCCAGGGAGATGTTGGGAAGATCCGGGTCCAGTGGAGGTGGGGTCCTGAGTCCTTTGGGCTGGGTTCTATGCTGGAGGAATGGCTCATTCTGAGTTCTGATGTTGGTGATGAACATCTCCCAAATACCTTTTCAAAGATCTTTCAAAGAAAGACCACAGTCTTTTGCCGTTTGCTGTGTGGTGGGTCTGTGGAGCAGGGCTGTGGCTCCTGAGGGGGTGGGGGTTAGGGTTTTGCATCTGAAGGTCACTGTGGACACCTGGTGTCCAGCCCAGGAGCCTCTCCAGGGGCCGTGTCAGGGTCCCCATGCAGCAGCTTCCCAGAGCCCACTCTGGGTCTCAGAAGACTGCCTTCTAGTGGGCCACTGTCACTGTCCCTGCTCATTGCCTCTCACCTCTTTCCGTGTCCCTCCCCCAACTTGATTTCTGAGCACTGGACTTTTGAGAAACGAGTCCATCCAGGCCCTCTTGGCCCTACAGCAAGTCGCTTGCCTGCCTTGAGCTCCTTCCTGTGCCCTGCTGAGCTTGGCCCCTGCTTGTGGGCGTTTGCTGTCCAGTGTAAGGTGTTGTTTCGCTTTATTTCATCAGTTTTATTTTGTTGAGATGAATTCATGCAACATAAGAAATGATTTTAAAGTGAGTAACAGTGGCCCTCAGTGCAGTGGCCTTCATCTAGCTCTAGAACATTTTCGTCACCCTGTGGGAAGCCCCCTGACTTCCCCGCCTCAGTTGCACCTGGACACCCGTTTTGTGCATTTTTCGTCATAGTTCAGCCCTCTCCATGGGCCTGGCTATGCCTCTGTCTGGTCTGGAGCTGCTGCTTCCTGGGATCCCTCCTGCTTCACACGTCTCCCGCCTCAGCAGCTGTGCTTGCTTTGGTTATGAGGAAACCGAGGCCCCAAAAGATTCGGGCCCTCACTTTCTTCCTGAGTGTCTCTGAGCTCTCTTCCCGGGTGTGCACCTGCCCTGCTGTCTTGGGCTTTGCCACGGTTACCGCAGGCCAGGGAGGCGCTAGCCCATGCAGCCTCCTCCTTTCCTTTCCCCATTTCCTGTCCTGGGCCCTTGTTGGCATTCTGCCAACCTTGGCCACACCCCTGGTCCTGTGAGGGTCACTTTAGGCTGCAGGTGGTGCTGATTTGTTCCTGAGGCCTTTGCCTCCCGGGGGTAGACAGTGCAGAGTCTGAGAAACTGGACTTCCTGTTCTCCTGGGAGGAGCCCAGGACCATCAGGCCCAGAAGACTCTGTCAGGCCTGCCCAGTTAGGGACAGCTTAGGGCCAGCAGGCTGGGCTGGGGGAGCCGCCCCTTCCTGGCAAGAGGGCACTGGACTGAAAGCAGAGCCCACGGGCCTCTCCCGGACCCTGAGCCTCTGTTGCAGAGACATGGGCTGGAAAGTAGACCCGGCTGGTGTGACCTGCCTGTGGGTGCCCTGTGGCTGGCCCACACAGGTCCTGGATTCTTTGGCCTGTCCTCATCCATCTCTCATGAGTACCGTGTCCTTTCTGTACCTGCTCCCAGCCAGAGGCTCCGTGATGCCAGGCTGAGCCCCACAGGCTGTCTTCCTCTGGCATGTGCTGCTGGTCAGCTTTCCTGGGACACCCAGGAGACCGGAGGACCTGGTGTGTGTGGCAGCCTCTGTGAGCCTCTACCTTCTGGGCTGCAGCAGGGCCTTGTGTGACGGGCTGCCCCGGGGCCGCCTCTCCTGGCTTAGACGTCAGCTGCAGGCCCTGCCCTCCTTTGCTGGGCCCTTTCCTGTCTGTCCTGGTTAACCTGGTATTGACTGCCGATCAGACCCTTCGCTTCTGTCTCTTTTTTGTGGCTAATGGCTCTGCTGCCATTGATCTGCAGGAAGGGTGCATCTTGATCAAGGTCCCCATCATGCCCCATAGCCACTATGATGCCACTGCTGTCCTCTCCCCTCCACCCTCCTCCTCCATCTCAGTCCCTTTGTGCTGCACTGAAGAACACCTGGGCAGGGCAGACTAGAAGCTGGGCATTCATCGTGCAGCTCCTGAAGCTGAGAAGTCCCGAGTGGGGTCTGGGCTGCCCTCTGATGTCCGGACGAGCTCCTTGTTGCAGGGGTGGGGAAAGCCCCTTGCCCTGTGATGCCACCTTTGCAGTGGCCTCAGTCCAGCTCTGACAGGGATGGCTTCACCTGGGATGTGTGTGGGGGATACAGGACCCGTCTCCCAGTGCTGTGCTGCTCCCAACCTGCCCTCTGCCTCATATCCCTTCTGTGACCCACTCCTTCCACCAACTCCCTGATCCTCTCTCCCATACCTTCTCCTTGCCTGGATCCTCTGTTTGGGGCTCCTAGAAGGAAGATACAGTGCTGCTCTGTGTGTGTTGAAGAGTCTCTGGTGTCAAGTGTGGGTCGGTATCATTGGCCCCTGACTGTGGGGACACACTGCTATATCATTAGGAGTGGCTAGCCCCCAAGTGAAGCTTGTTCCTCAGACCCCTCCCCTCCCCCACTTCCCCAGCCCTGTGCAAGATGGGGAGAAGCTGTCTTGTGTGAGAGAGCCTGGGCATGGCTCATATGCAATACAGCTCCTCCATGGGTCCCTTTGCTCCTCCTATTGGCTCCTCTGCCTCCCTCCCTGGGAGAGCCAAGGGCTGTCCTGCTCAGAGAGTGAGTGGAGAGTGTCACTGCAGGACCCTGACAAGAAAGCAGCCCAGTGGCCTGGGCCTCTGCTTCTGCCCAAGACAGTGCCATGCTGGGGCTTCCAGGGGCTCCCAGACTGCAGACCCGACATGGCCCTGACAGCTGTGCTCTGTGGCTTCAGTAGGGACCCGGGATTTGAAATATGCCAGGAAAAATGCAGCAAGGCTGGGATGGATGGCTGCAGAGGCCCCGACCTCCTCATCTCTGTACCCTAAGAGAGCGACAGTCAGGGTAGGGTGACTGGGAGCCCTGTGGAGAAAGGGAGGCTCCCAGCCCCTACTCTGGTGGCAGCAGCATGGTGGTAAGCTGGGCCTTTGCACCATATCACAGTCAGAAAGCTGAACTCTAGGAAGCGGGGAGGGCCATGGCTTCCTTGGGAACATAGGAAGGACATTGCTGGACATCAGAATCAGGGACCTCTCCTTGCACCCCAAGGCTCCCCAGGTGGGCCAGGTCAGCACTGGTGGCCAGATCCCGGGGTCAGGTCCTCAGCCCAGGGTGGGGCCCAAGAAGTCTCCTTTCCCACTGGGACACCCTGGGGACACTGCTTTGAGCGTCCCATTAGCTGAGCCTGCGGAGCCTGCTCTGGGAAGTTCTGCCTGAGGTGGGGACCTCAGCCACGCTGGGCACAGGACACAGTGTGCACCCTGTCTCTTCCACTAGTGATTCCCATCATTTCATCCGCTGGCACAAAATATTTATCCAACTCAGCTTCTTACAAATACCCCTTCAGCTCTGGTTCCCCTGCTGGGAGTGCGGACTGTGTTGGCCGGGTATTAAATACTAGTAAAATCTTGCATGGGCCAGGCCAGACGGCACCAGAGTATGGGGTCTGCTCAGGCCCCAGGCCACCCCACCTGAGGACATCCCACCAGCAAAACTGATAGAGTGGACCTCAGTAGAGGGGCTGGGGCAGTGGGCAGGCCCAAGGCTCCTGAGAAACGTGATTAAAATCAGATTCCCGGGCCCAGCAGGATGGATGGCTCAGTGGTCTAAAGTGCCTGCTTGGTTTTTTTTTTTTTTTTTTTTTTCTTTCCCCCTTTTTTT